>APFE031362939.1:132988-164263 GCA_000404065.3 Pinus taeda
GGACCCGAAAAACTGTTAAAAATAGTAAGTTGTGCTACAATTAAGGAAACTGAAAATGCTGAGAAAGACAATGGTGGGGGTCCATGTGGACTTGGCGGGTGGCCACCAATATCCACCTGGATCACTCTAAACAGCGGCATATTCGATACCAAGCCAAAGATTACCTGATCGTTGGTGATACACTTTACCGTCATGGTGTCGATACAGTTCTGCGAAGGTGCCTCACACATGAGGAGGCCGAAAAAGTTCTCAATGACTGTCATTCAGGTGCGTGTGGGGGGCATCTATCTGGTTATGCTATTGCACAAAAGATATGACGATCATGTTACTTCTAACCTACCATATTTAGAGATTGCATAACTGTAGTCAGAAGTTGCCATGCTTGTCTGATTTTTGATCGCAAAACCAGATTACCACTTGTACCATTCATCCAGTAGTTGTTGTTGGGCCATTCGCTAAATGGGGCATTGATTTCATGACATGTAACCCCACCTCAGCTCGGGTGCATGGGTATATTATAGTCACAGTCGACTATTTTACAAAATGGGCTGAGGCGATGCCTACATTAAACAATAGCGGTGAAACGACTGCTCTTTTCTTTTTTAATCATGCAGTTTCTAGATTCGGTGTTCCGCAGGCTATAGTCACAGATCATGGATCGCATTTTCGCAATCACACAATGGTTGAATTGACTGCCAAATTAGGACTATCCCATGATAGTTCTACTCCATATTATCCGCAGGCTAACAGATAGGTTGAGGCAATCAACAAAGTTGTTAAATGCATGCTGCAGAGAATGATTGGAGTCCACAAATGGAATTGGCATTTAATCCTGTACTCAGCTCTGTGGGCATATAGGATTTTGGTGAGGAATGCGGCTGAATTTACACCCTTTCAGTTGGTGTATGGTCTGGAAGCTGTCTTACCAATTCAGTGTGAAATTTCGTCCCTGAAGCTCGCAAATGATCTGCTTCCCGAAACTTCGGAAGAAGAAGCTCGTTTCTTGGAACTAATCCACTTCGATGAAACTCATTGTGACGCCGCACTGGCTAACGAAGCACATAAGAAACGTGTCAAGGCGCAATATGACAAAAATGTCAAGCCTCATGTCTTCTTAGAAGGTGACCTGGTCTTGCTGTATGATCAGGACTCTGACAAATTGGGAGTAGGTAAGTTTGAACCATTATGGATGGGCCCCTACATTGTTAAACGAGTCTTGACAAAAGGAGCCTACGAGCTAGTCGATTATGATGGAATTCCATTGTCGCAGCCCCGAAACGGGTTGTATCTTAAACATTACTATGCTTGATTAAGTGTAGTAAACTATTTGTATATATGTTTTGTTGCATTTTTGTTTTCTTGTAGAGTTGTCATTTTGGTTAAGTAATCTGCTTTGCATTTGTTGCAGACATCAGGATTTTTGGAACCATTTGTTGGGTATGCCAACAGAGCTAGTCGTAGTACGCGGAACCTATCTTTTGCGGCCTGGGCCATTTTCGCTCCAAGCGGTGAGTTAGTGAGTTTCAGGGGGATATGCATTGGCCGATCGACGAACAACATTGCTGAATATAGTGCGTTGATTGAGCTTCTCTCTGATGCCATTTCGCATGGCATGCACCAACCCATTGTCAGGCTAGATTCACAACTCGTCATTTTACAGCTTACTGGTGTTTATTCCGTTCGGAACCCAGCTATTTATCGCATGTTCCTAAGAGTCAGGATTTTGGAAAGACAGTTTGATTCCATTCAATATCAACACATTTCCAGAAACTTAAACACATTAACTGATTCATTAGCCAACTATGTGTTAGATAAAAATTTGCAGCATTTGTAAAGAAAGAATTTCACATTAACATTTGCATCACGATTTCATAACTTAACCAAAACAAAACTCCGAAAAATAAAAAATATATAATTGTTTATAGTTTTTACAAAAAAAATTTTGTCCAAGACAAAATCGGTCATATGACAAAGAAAATCAAAATGAATGCAGAAAAGCATCCTAGACTAATGATCCTGGTGATAACATGTCACCACTTGTGCGATCATGCGCAGAAGCCTAGTCCATCGACTCGGCACGCCAGTAGTATGGCATTGTAACCTCAAAGGTAACTCATCGGTTATGACATCTTGAATACCGAGAGTGAGGCCCTCGATTTGATCCCGCAACACTACCAGGGTCTTCGATATGTCCAGATCTCAAAGGAAAACCCTCCCTACAGCCTCTCTTGTTGGAGCGTCAGCTGCTGCCCATGGGCGTGCCATTGGTCGCACTGGCCCAATATCTGCACACACATATGAGTTTGATTAGTCTTGACAAAATTAAAAAACACAAAAACATTATAAAAACTGATAAAAGAAATATATGGTAGAATCAATTTACCTATAACACTCCACTGCTCGCCAGCTGGTAACGCCAAATCCGGGTTGCCTTGGAAGTCCATCCTGACATATGGATACTCCGCAAAGACCATCTTCTGATGGTCGAACCACTCGAAAAAGGCATCATAGAAGGAAATCTGTGACTGACTAGCATGTTTGGCCATAAGATCAACCCATCGTTGCATCCATGGTTCCCTTGGTGTCGACAATCCTACTGAAATGTTCTGAGGCTGCATCAGTGGAATCCTTTCCAAAGCAAAAGCAGTCAATATGGAACTGTAACCAAAATTCTTCATTCTTCCATTCTTTAATTCAAAGAGTTGTTCTTTTATGACAGGAAGTACCGCCTCACACTAGTTGAACACCTTTGGCTCCAGGCATTCCAGGGCCTACTGCATATAAGATCTGTTTTCCAAGTGTAAAGCTGCGTTGCTAGCCAATCTAGCAAAGGTAAATAAAATTGTCCTTAAGGGTCGATCAGTGACATCCAGGATATTTATCTTGCCATCTATGCTAGGCTGAGATCCATCTCTACAGAACTGACGAATATAATCTTTCATGGATTCACCTCCACGGGCGAATCCTGATAGTGAAGAGGGGCACCACGCCTCAACAACCCCGTTAGAAAGTAAATGTCCTCAACTGTCAATGGAATAGATTTGCCTCTGATCTGGAATACCTGGTTAATCAAATCCTAAGCATCGAGAAAACACTGCAACAAACTGATTTGTTGCCTCATGTTGGATATGCGAAATAATTTTAGCAAACCACAGTTTCGTAATGCAGCAACTGTGCCTGGTCATGTAAGGCAATCATGTCCTCTTCTTCATGTTCACGTTCACGCCATGTGACGAACATCTTGATCCAACAAATATCTGAAATGCAGACAAAAAATGAGTTAGGATCCAAATTTGAGCAAAAACAGGAAAAAATTTCGTGGGAAATCACTGTGTAAAGTTGCCCTTCTGTGCCGATCGCACCTTGCCTTTGAGCAAGGTGAGATACATAATGACTGGCCAGTGTACAACTCAGTATGCATCACACTTTTCGATATAGGCTAGGTGCGATGGTTAAAGACGAGTTCTTCAAACCCAGGGGCCCAAAAAAATGGCAAAACTTGCTCAAAATCAAGAAAGTATGGAATGAAAATGAAGAACTCAAGGTTAGCTCCTACCTGGTCTTGACGGCAGGAGAATAGTCCACCAGATCTCCTGAAATCAACTGATGAAATTTGAGGGGGAAAAATACTCCAGAGCTCCAAAAATCCCAAATTTGAAATGAAATGATGAAAGTGAAAGGTAAAACTACTTTTTATATTTACTATTCACGTACTTCAAGTAAAATGTTAGTTTTAATACATTTTTTGTGCATATATATGTATTTCTAATCAATTTGATGAAGTGATTGAGCAGGTTGAACGACTGATAAAAGAATCTAATGTGTTAAACAACGAAATGAACATCTTTGACCACTATACTGAGCATATGTTATCGCATGGTTCAATCTCGTTAAAAAATAAACCTATCACTAAGCATAGTTCCCCCACGGTTTAAGCTCATTAAAAAATGAACCCACCTTCGGTAAATAACCCTTGTGATTGCGATGCTATCTACTTTTTGAGCCTTGGTTATGTTTTTCCCATCACCGCCATTCTTTTGGCTGATCATACGCTTCCACTCGATTGTTTACCCTTTTTGAGGAACAACTGCGACGAGTGGTCTTGTTAGCCAACCTCTTCACATTACCATGTTTTGAGAAGTTCCAAGCTCACCGGGAACTAGTTTGCTACCCTAAACACCACTCGTTCCTAAAAAATGAGTCTCCTTTAAGCTCTTTTCAGACTTGTTAAATATGAAAAGATTGTCGATCTATTGGCCTTTCCAACTCGTTAAAGTAATAAAAAAGCCATCCCTCCTGTATATTTTAATCTTTTTCGGACCTGAGGGATTATCTCATGAAAAAGTTCGAGCGCTTATCTTTTCGGCTCGCTAAAGTGATCGAAAAGTCACCCCTTTTGTATTATTATCCTTTTTCAGACTTAATGGATTATGCTATGAAAAAGAACTTTTGGAGTTTCCTTTTCAAACCTTCTCAAACTCTCTAAACTTGAAAATGACCGAGTTATCTTTGTCTTTAAACTCATTAAAACAATAGTGACAAACTCACCCACACGAGACAGAGTTTCCTTTTCGTCCTTTTTCAAACTCTCTAAACATGAAAAAGACCAAGTTATCTTTCTTATTAAACTCGTTAAAACAATAGCGACAAAATTGTCCACCTAGACAAGAACGAGTTTCATGGTTGCTAGACTCGCTAAAACATAGCGACAGGTTTGCCCGAAGGGAAAATTATAGAACAAGCATATGTTATCCTCCTCAAGCTTGACAAAAATAAAGAGGTACTGGTCAACAATGACTGGGGAAAAAGGGAAGAAAACTTGAAGAATTTTATGGTAGCAGGTCGCTCTTGAACATGACACTTTCAATCCATCACTATGATTGAGTCGGGTTGGGTTATTTCGTTCACTGGTCATTTCGTCATTGGTCTTCCACACCATCCATATTTTGGGGTTAACGATACCAATCCATCTCAGCGTCGCCAATATGTTCAAGAGAAGTCATTCAGTTGAGAAACCACAATCCAATTAATGCCTCATCCACTGCAATACCTTCACCCTCCATTTTTCATGACTTCCATTCCTGAACCTTGTGGCGTCAGATTATTTTCACCTCCAGAAAATCATTTTCTTTGTTTCACGTCGTAAGATTTGGGATACATTAAGGCCCTCCTACGACAAGTCACTTCTTGTCGACATCAGCTCACTATCCAAGAAGTTGACTTAGAAATAACCCTTTCAGTACTTTGAAGCTTGCATGCCTTGATGGAAAGTTTCTCACTTCTAGCGACAGGTTGACATCAATGGCCTTCGACTGAAAGATTTTGCATGGTGTTCAACATCAGATCATATATTCACACCACATGAATTGTACTGTAGTACCTTGAGGGTCATCATCATTATTGGTGATTCCTCTCGCGTCTGTTAACGGCTCACATTATTGGCTGGTAATCAGGCGATGTATTTCCATGTTCAACTTCAGAACATCTCTTCACATGGATCGACTTGTACATTGGGCGAAGATTGAACGACTTTTGAAGACCCCGAATCTAGTTTCATCCATCCGAGCTGCAATACATTTTGGGATATAAAGACATCAAATGTACACAGAAGCTACACAGATGGTCATCCAAGCCAGGGATGGTGACCGTACATATGAAGAATCACCAGTCTACAATTGCAGACGATTATTTGTTCTATGTACATGAAAATGAATTTATAAAGCTGAGCATGGGAATGCCAGCCTCAGCTAGATCATGAAAATTATGTGATGATGATGTATTGTATTGTATCTTATACAGGTCACCTTCCAGTTCGAAAACCTCGGATCCTCATGATAAAGCATTTCACTCGACATCAAATATTTACGACTTCATGCTTTAGGGGGCAACTGTTATAGACATATTTGGGTACTTCAACCCCAATCTTATATGTCGATAAAATAGGGCTCTTTAACCCCTAAAAGTGTTGTTTCATACCCTAAAGGATCATGGTCAATTGATTACATCGTTACCCAAAAGTTCCACTTGAAAAACCATCAAGAACTGGCCAAGACTGGACCATATTGATTGCTCCACTGTCAGTGTGCGATGCATACTGACTTATACACTAGCCAGGTGCAATGCATACTGATGAGGCCTTCTGTAGGGTGTGATGAGCAAGAATGGACAAATTTCCGAGACGGTTTGCTAAGTGGATGCTCATGGAATCTTCTAGAAACTTCTCCTATGACACTTGCCTCTTTGAATTCGCCCAGGGATGGGTAAGAGATCCAAGAAATCTCCAAGTGGTACCAAAAACAACAAGTGGAATGACACTAATCAAAAACCCAGAGATGACTCACACCCTTGCACACATCTATAAATGGATCCCTCATTTGAGAGATCTAGAGGCTGGAATTTTATAATTTGCAAGGAAGTAGTGATAGTTTGTATTTGAGAAAGAGCATTGTATTGTTGGCGTGATATTTCTTTTCATGAGGTGAAGAGGGCTTTGACATTGGGAGGATGATGCTGGATCAGATAGCTGGGTTGTAATTCTCCCTTATATTTTAATAAAGTTCTTTGATTTTTCTTCCATACAATTGTGTATTTGTGAATGTTGTTATTTGTAAATGCTATTGTATGTTCATTGTATTTCTGATTCTGCAGTGCTTATGATAGAATAGATCAAGATGCTTTGATAGTGTTTTGTTACTGTGTTTCTACACGTATTCTTTAAGCGAGATAAGTAGGAGAGGAGGTGCAAGCTCTGTCAAGGGGGAGAGAGACCAAGCAAGGAGTTAAGCGGAAGATCTAGGTTGGTTCCTTTGCCTCTCCCTTATCTATTATACATAGAATAAATCACGAATTGCTTTAAACTGTTTGTTTCTAGGATAACTGCCAATCCTAGAGGGCTAGTCGATCGAAAAGACACTAGTTTTCCCAGAAACACTCCCCTACACTGATATGGTTAAATGGGTCATAGATCATGCAGATATATCTGATAGAGAGTTCAAGACGACCAATCAACTAGTCATTGGGTCATTTACTCCAAGCGATTTGAGACGCATGTATCACTTGCCAGAACCTTAGGCTTCCTACAACAAGCAATTTGTAGAAAAATTCGCCAAGGACAACGAAGATTTGGAAGAGTGCACAAAAAGATGGTTTGCCAAGGAGGAACAACTAAAGAAGGATAAAAATGGTATGTACGCCACTGGCTCTCTTTGCTCTCTTTATTGTTTTGTCGCTGCAATGTTGTGTAGATTGTTTGGAAGACCAGACATCAATAAGTTTTCATCAGAATGGTTACGTCTATTGGATGTGGCCACCAATGCCACCATATTGGATTGGGCTCAGATTTTATTAGATAATTTAGCCTCTGCCATTTTAGGATATTGAACTAAAAGAAGTTTTGCTCAGAGGGATTACCCTCCATTCTTCTTAAGTGCCTACGTCATGGGCGCCATTTGTTTTGTCTCTGATTTTCCTATCATGGGGTGGAAATGGACAGTACCGAACCCTCTTCCTAATAAGGTTTATCACAAAGAACTTTGGGAATCCAATTTCATCCCACATTTCTACAAGATTTGTCATGGAGTAATGCTCCCTATCCATAGAATGCTCTACAACAAAGACGCCCCAAGATTCTCCCCAGAAGCTGAAGTTGACATTCTCCCTGTGGGAAGGTGGTTCGAGGAGGAGTTATTCACATACATCAGGGTATTTGGTAGCATTGCTTCCCCTCACGCACTTCCTTTGTATGTCCCTGACAAACTAATGGCCAGAGAGATAACTTACTAGACTTGTGGTGTTGGGGGAATGAGAAAAGTGCTCAAAGATTCTAAAAAGGCCATTTGGCCTCAATTCCCTATAGTCTGCGGGGCTTTTGCATTATTTGACTTAGGTCATGCTTTTAAAGAGGTTGATAATATGCTATGTTTACATCAACCAAAGTTCCCGGGGAGGCAGTATGATCCCTTTGGTGTTGTAAAGAATTTTACTACAGTGGTTAAAATAGAAGTGTTTACCAATGAAGAAGATTCTTTTGACGATGTCTTTATGTAGAAGCACACTTTCAGAGAGATTCTACATATGGTACAAATTCAGTTTGATCAAGAAAAACTTCAAAAGTTTAACAATTACAGAGAACAGAGGTTAACAAAGGTCCCATTGGACGAATTGTTCATTGAACCAATAAGGGAGCCCACTCCCAGTATTAGCATAAGTGGAAGTTCAGAAGAAGAGAAGTCTAAATCAAATTCCGAAAAAGAATTGGCTGAAAAGTCTGATGATTATTCCAAAAGTGAAAACATAGAAGTGAAGGGTCAGTTAAAGATACAACTAAATCTACAGAGAATCCTGATCAACAGGTTTTGTCCTCGAAACAAGATGAGACACACGCTCCCCTTCCAAAGCCAACCAAGCCACTTGTAGTGGATCTAGAAAAGGAATGGGAGAATTTTAATGAGCTAATCAACACTGAGGAACATAGTGCAGAGCCATTGACAAACCTAAGAGAGAAAACTATGGAAATAATAGTAGAAGGGGCTATTAATACGCAAGAGACAGAGCACATTCCTATTGGTCCGTCATCCGTAATTGTATTGAAAATAGAGGAGATTCCTCCTCTGGATGTATTTTATAGCATGCAACATTGAGGCAAAGGAAGAAAAGAAAAATAGATGTCGTTCTCTCTCCAGAGGCTGAACCTCTGGATGTTCTTTGGAAAGACCCAACTACACACCCATCAGAAAACCTAACCAGGCTCTCTCAGATCGTAGGGGCATATGCTTTTGCAACAATTGATAAAGAAATTGATGTTCAAATGCTATTAAAATAAAAGGAGGATAAGATTCTGTTTTTGGAAAAACAACTACATCAGGCAAGCATCAGTCAAGAATCAAAGATACAATTGGCAAAACTCCAGCAGAACTTCCAGCAAATGCAATTGGATTATCAAACCAGTCTGGCCAATAAAGAAGAACAATTACAGACCATGATAGGACTGCATAAGGATGATCCTAAGATTGAAGAATTTATCATAGAAGCACTCGCTCTTAATTCCCAACTCTTGCAAGAGGAAGAAACACTCTGCCAAAAGATCTCACAATGGAATTCCCATTGCGAAAAAAGCGATAACATTACAAATCTAGTTGTAGATTTGCGACTTGATTATGATTCAATTTTAAGAAGGTTTCTGGCTTTTTGAGCTGGCAGAGATCGGAGGAAGGAAAAAGAGTGGAATTGCCTAGAATCGATGAATCTCATAAAGAAATTTTATTTGCAAAATGGGATTCCCAGCGTAAAGAAGCAGAGCAGGCGA
Source organism: Pinus taeda (assembly GCA_000404065.3). NCBI lineage: Eukaryota > Viridiplantae > Streptophyta > Pinopsida > Pinales > Pinaceae > Pinus > Pinus taeda. The sequence continues at coordinate 142,293 of APFE031362939.1, forward strand.
CGGAGGAAGCAGTGACAGTAATAAACAACGTCATCGAGTGCATCAATGAAAATCTACACAAGGCAAAAATTTGATATCAGAGACCACTCTAGGATTCCTCCCAAAGGCACAACAACTTCAAACAAAGTGGAAACAAACAGTAGAAGAAAAGGATGAGTCAATTAAACAGGTAAACAGGTTAAATTGGGACACATACTAGCAGTACCTGGTAAAGCCACATAGCCAATGGATGACCCTGAAATGCCTCATAACCTCCGCCAAGAAGATAGTTCCAAATCTTGCCAATTCCGTATTTGCAGGACAATTAAAAGCTGAATCGGCCAACCGATGTTATTGAAGTTGATGCTGGATATTTGCAACTTAAAAGAACAGATGCATGATTTATCATTGATACATTTTAGTTTTATTTTTAGTTCATTTTTGCTTAAAATGAGGAAAGTGGTTTAAACCTCCTCATCTATTTTTGTAATATTTAATTTTAGGTTTTACTAGAGTAGTGGGGTCCCGAATTTTATCAGAAAACAATTCTTCAGAATGTGCAGTTTGCCCCCCACTGAGGAGGTTTTGATAAAATGAATGGAACGAGATTTATTTTTATATGAGTTTGATGTTTGCTACTGAAATGCACTTTGTACTCTTAGTGGATGTTGAGTTATTTGAACATAAATCTATATCGCCGAAGCTCATGAGTGGAACCTATTACCAATGGTATTTTTATCTCCTAATACTTTTTACTTATGTGCCAAGTGATAAATTATTTTCGGTTATTGATATATGAAAGTTTGAATGTTCAGTTGTTATTATTGCATTTCTATATGGTGATAACTATTCTTTTTATGCTGAGTATATGAATAAATCTTATGCGATATGTTTCTCATAATTGTTTTGGCTAACTTTTTATACAAAACAATCATTTTTAATGGATTCCTTTCTCGTAGTGATTGAATGATTTTTATTATCAATTGTTGTTAGAAATTATTGTAGATCACATAAGTAAAACGTTACTCCTGGGATAGTTTAAAGTTAGATGTTTTCTTTCATTAGAATAAATTGAACATGTTAGTTAAAAGGTAGATTAGATTTAGAATAAAGAAATTACCCCATAATCTTTAAAAAGAAAAACATCATCTCGTTAGTGCACCATCATAAACAGATTGGGAAACTGGTCCCATCATCCCCAGTCGGAGCCACTATTCCAAACGGAAAAGGAGCTGCTTTCAAGGTCCGGACCGGGTGGTTATCCCCCTTGTTGTAGACCCGATTTTTGGGCCTTCAACAAAACCATAACTCATTTTAGTCAAAATATTTTATATATGTTTTATTTTAATTTATTTTTATAACATTTTTTTAATTAAATTGAAAAGTAACAAAGGCACAACTACCTTCCAGATAAATTTCAACTCTTTATCTTGATTATTAGAAGTTAAATCTATAGAGGTTAAATCCTGCCCATCCACTTATTAATTATTGAATAACCTAGATCCATCTTAACTCCAAATATATAAGTGTTGAGAGGGATCAAATCTCCTAGAGGTGCAAACCTCCTTTTTTGGTGCAAAACTTAGGAAATATTTGCACCATGAAATATTTGATCACTCTTAGGGCTTGATAGATCCAAGTTCGAATAGATCTAGCTTGGCTTATAATATATATACATTATGACCTTTATACATTCACTAATTCTCTCATGACTATAAAATTAAAGAAAAAGTCCTGTAATACTAAGTCCATCTGATCTTTCTTTTCAATTTATCATTTTTTAACTATAACTTACGGTATGTGAATATTTTATTCTTATTCTTATTTTTTATTTTAATAAAATATATTATAAATCTACATAATAAATATTTATTTATAAAATAATATATCAAAGTTTGTAAACTTAATAATATAGAGTACTGTAGTGAAAGTAAAATAATGTGGTAAATATTTTATATTTTAAATTTTAATCTCTATTTATATCTATAAAACCCTTTGAAAACACTAATAACCTAAACAAAACAATTCCCCTTGAGCATGCATTACAAGGGGGGGCTTTGGCACTCGTACCCACTACCTCGTCCCCCTGATTGAAGTTAATGCATGGGGCAGGATGTGTCCTGGGCAAGCGAATGTATTCAACTAACCGAGACTCAATAAATATGGATGTGGGGTTTAAGTGGTGAATTCTCGGGTCAAATTTGTCCCTGGCTTAAGTTCTATGATGGGCTATTCCTGTCTAGTATCAGAGAAGTGGGTGTTTTGAAGGTCCTTGATGTGGTGAGTTGGTTGGTTAATTACACCCCTAGTCTGTATGTTGTGAGGAGAATTTCATGTCAGGTGTTGGGGAAGTGTTGGGAGGCTCAAGGTGCAACAAGAGATAGACAACCCCATTGACTTGGTGCTAAGCCAAAGAAGAAGTCTTTGCATCAAAACCCATGTAATTGGAGGAGGGTTTTGAGTCATCCGTTTTAGTGGGTGGTGATCTTAAGTGATGATGGAGGGAAGCATTGGCTTCGTATTGGGTGCGAGAGTTAGGGTTTGTTGATATCCCTCTCTTCATTGTTATTTGTTTGTCTTATAATATTTCTTGGTTGTGTTAGTTTTGGGTCACCCTCAGTTGAGAAGTATATTTATATGCAAAGTATTAGGTCTAGTTTGGATTGGGTTGTGTCTTAGGTATCTAGAAGCTTCATGGGTAACGACCTTCTGATGTTGTGTTTGTGGCGTAGGGTTGCCACCCCCACACATTCTATTCTTCATTCATATTTGGATCACGCACACAAGTCTAGTAATATGTGTTGTCAGGGTTTGGTAACCATTTATCTTCTATTATTGACTGCGACAGGAGCCACGTGTAATTGTAGTCTTGGGGGGTCTGAATTCAGGGATTTCAAGTGTAGTCCTAGGTTTTTTTATGTCTAGAGATGATGTGGGAATCCTGTTGGTCTCTCCTCCGTTTTGGGGCCTAGATGGGTTGGTCTCTTTTTAATTTTTGGTATGTGGCTTTTGCAATTATTGTTTTAAGTGCCACCCCTTCCCATCAACCATGCCACTAAGGTAACAAATGTGTTGCATAAGGGGTGGTGGTGGTAGCAGTCCACTTGTTCAACATGGGACTTGAATCTTTTCTCATGACTCTGCAAGAACTTATTTCAATGCAATCCCTCTTGAGACCATGAGGGAAATCATGAAGCTGGAGACTCAATCCCACTATGCCTCAGAGATATTGGATGAGGTATCTTGTTGGGTTCCAAACTCTAGACATACAAGGGGATGGAAAAAATAATATCTGAACTCTATAGCCATTCAATGGAAAAAGAAGACCCTGCTTGTCCTCATCTTGAAGGACATGTAGGTTGAAAGCTACAATGTCTTTTCTATGCTACATGATATCAAGAGCATGCTATGGAACCAAAGCTTTACTTTGGACTAGCTGGATTCAAGATTAAATCATGTTGAAGGTCACCTCCTTTGCGAATTTGATAATGTTGCTCCATCTAGTTCGAGTGCCAAGGATCCTACTCCCATTTCTTCTTCTGATTCCTAACGATATCTATGAGTTTGTTTTGTGGCTAACTGTATGTCTTGTGGTATAATAGTGTACCAACTATTTTGGGTTTTGGTATCAGTTGCTTTGTTGAAGGTTATTGTATGAATTTTATTATTTTATGCTTTGTAATAGTTAATATGAGTTAATTAAATGATAGAAAAGCTCAGCATCATCAGGATCCATTAGAGAACTCTCTTGTGATTAGAACGCTATAAACCATTTCAGATGTGAAAAACCTATGTGTTTTTTTAATAATATAAAGCATTTTAATTAATTTATATTAAAATTGGTCATATGACCAAGAAACTCAAAATGAATGCAGAAAAGCATCCTAGACTAATGATCCTGGTGATAACATGTCACCGCTTGTGCGATCATGCGCAGAAGCCTAGTCCATCGACTCGGCACGCCAGTAGTATGGCACTGTAACCTCAAAGGTAACTCATCGGTTATGACATCTTGAATACTGAGAGTGAGGCCCTCAATCTGATCCTGCAACACTGCTAGGGTCTCCGATATGTCCAGATCTCAAAGAACAACCCTCCCTACAGCCTCTCCTGTTGGAGTGTCAGCTGCTGCCCATGGGCGTGCCACTAGTTTCACTGGCCCAATATCTGCGCACACATATGAGTTTGATTAGTCTTGAAAACATTAAAAAACACAAAAAACATTATAAAAAGTGATAAAATAAAGATGTGGTAGAATCAATTTACCTATAAGACTCCACTGCTCGCCAGCTGGTAACGCCAAATCTGGGTTGCCTCGGAAGTGCATCCCGACGTATGGATACTCCGCAAATACCATCTTCTAATGGTTGAACCACTCGAAAAGGGCATCAGAGAAGGAAATTTGTGACTAACTAGCATGTTTGGCCATAAGATCAACCCATCTCTGCATCCATGGTTCCCTCGGTGCCGGCAATCCCAGTAAAATGTTATGAGGCTGCATCAGTGGAATCCTTTCCAAAGCAAAAGCAGTCAATATGGAACTGTAACCAAAATTCTTGGTTCTTCCATTCTTTACTTCAAAGAGTTGTTCTTTTATGACAGGAAGTACCGCCTCACACCAATTGAACACCTTTGGCTCTAGGCATTCCAGGGCGTACTGCATATAAGATCTGTTTTCCAAGTGTAAGGCTGCGCTGCTAGCCAATCTAGCAAAGGTAAATAAAATTGTCCTCAAGGGACAATCAGTGACATATGGGATATTGATCTTGCCATATATGCTAGGTTGAGATCCATCTATGCAGAACTGACGAATATAATCTTTCATGGATTCACCTCCACAGGCGAATCCTGATAGTGAAGAGGGGCACCACACCTCGACAACCCCGTCAGAAAGTAAATGTCCTCAGCTTTTAATGGAATAGATTTGCCTCTGATCTGGAATACCTGGTCAATCGGATCCCAAGCATCGAGAAAATACTACAACCAACTAATTTTTTGCCTCATGCTGGATATGCGAAAGAATTTTAGCAAACCACAGTTTCGTAATGCAGCAATTGTGCCTAGTCATGTAAGGCAATCATGTCCTCTTCTTCATGTTCACGTTCACGCCATGTGATGACCATCTTGATCCAACAAATATATGAAATGCAGACAAAAGATGAGTTAGGATCCAAATTTGAGCAAAAACAGGAAAAAATTTCGTGGGAAATCACTGTGTAAAGTTGCCCTTCTGCACCCATCGCACCTTGCCTTTGAGCAAGGTGAGATGCATACTGACTAGCCAGTGTACATCTCAGTATGCATCACACCTTTCGATATAGGCTAGGTGCGATGGTTAAAGAACGAGTTCTTCAAACCCCGGGGGCCCAGAAAAATGGAAAAACTTGCTCAAAATCAAGAAAGGATGGAACGAAAATGAAGAACTTAAGGTTAGCTCCTACCTGGTCTTGACAGCAGGAGAATAGTCCATCGGATCTCCCGAAATCAACTGATGAAATTTGAGGGGGAAAACCACTCTAGAGCTCCAAAAATCCCAAATTTGAAATGAAATGATGAAAGTGAAAGGTAAAACTACTTTTTATATTTACTATTCATGTACTTCAAGTAAAATTTTAGTTTTAATACATTTTTCGTGCATATATATGTATTTCTAATCAATTTGGTGGAGTGATTGAGCAGGTTGAATGACTGATAAAAGAATCTAATGTGTTAAACGATGAAATGAACATCTTTGACCACTATACTGAGCATATGTTATTGCATGGTTCAAGCTTGTTAAAAAATTAATCTATCACTGAGCATAGTTCCCCCACGGTTCAAGCTCATTAAAAAATGAACCCACCTTCGGTAAATAACCCTTGTGATTGCCATGCTATCTGATTTTTGAGCCTTGGTTATGTTCCGCCCATCACCGCCATTCTTTTGGCTGATCATACGCTTCCACTCGATTGTTTACCCTTTTTGAGGAACAGCCACAACGAGTGGTCTTGTTAGCCAACCTCTTCACATTACCATGTTTTGAGAAGTTCCAAGCTCACCGGGAACCAGTTTGATACCCTAAACACCACTTGTTCCTAAAAAACGAGTCTCATTTAAGCTCTTTTCAGACTTGTTAAATATGAAAAGATTGTCAATCTATTGGCCTTTCCAACTCGTTAAAGTAATTGAAAAGCCATCCCTCCTGTATATTTAATCTTTTTCAGACCTGAGGGATTATCTCATGAAAAAGTTTGAGCGCTTATCTTTTCGGCTCGCTAAAGTGATTGAAAAGTCATCCCTTTTGTATTATCATCCTTTTTCAAACTTAATGGATTATGTTATGAAAAAGCACTTATGGAGTTTCCTTTTTGTCCCTTTTCAAACTCTTTAAACTTGAAAACGACCGAGTTATCTTTGTCTTTAAACTCATTAAAACAATAGTGACAAACTCACCCACACGAGACAGAGTTTCATTTTTGTCCTTTTTAAAACTCTCTAAACATGAAAAAGACCGAGTTATCTTTGTTGTTAAACTTGTTAAAACAATAGCGACAAAATTGTCCACCTAGACAAGAACGAGTTTCACGGTTGCTAGAGTCGCTAAAACATAGAGACAGGTTTGCCCGAAGGGAAAATTATAGGACAAGCATATGTTATCCTCCTCAAGCTTGACAAAAATAAAGAGGTACTGGTCAACAATGACTGGGGAAAAAGGGAAGAAAACTTGAAGAATTTATGGTAGCAGGTTGCTTTTGAACATGACACTTTCACTCCATCACTATGATTGAGTCGGGTTGGGTTATTCCGTTCACTGGCCATTTCGTCATTGGTCTTCCACACCATCCATCTTTTGGGGTTAACGCTACCAATCCATCTCAGTGTCGCCAATATGTTCAAGAGAAGTCATTCAGTTGAGAAACCACAATCCAGTTAATGCCTCATCCATTGCAATACCTTCACCCTTCATTTTTCATGATTGCCATTCCTAAACCTTGTGGCGTCAGATTGTTTTCACCTCCAGAAAATCATTTGCTTTGTTTCACATCGTAAGATTTGGGATACATTAAGGCCCTCCTACGACAAGTCACTTCTTGTCGACATCAGCTCACTATCCAAGAAGTTGACTTAGAAACAATCCTTTCAGTACTTTGAAGCTTGCACGCCTTAATGGCAAGTTTCTCACTTCCAACGACAGGTTGACATCAATGGCCTTCGACCGAAAGATTTTGCGTGGTGTTCAACATCAGATCATATATTCACACCACGTGAATTGTACTGTAGTACCTTAAGGGTCATCATCATTATCGGTGATTCCTCTCGCGTCTGTTAACGACTCACATTATTGGCTGGTAATCAGGCGATGTATTTCCATGTTCAACTTCAAAAAATCTCTTCACATGGATCGACTTGTACATCGGGCGAAGATTGAACGAGTTTTGAAGACCCTGAATCTAGTTTCATCCATCCGAGCTGCAATACATTTTGGGATATAAAGACATAAAATGTACACAGAAGCTACACAGATGGTCATCCAAGCTAGGGATGATGACCGTACATATGAAGAATCACCAATCTACAACTGCAGACTATTATCTGTTCTATGTACATGAAAATGAATTTATAAAGCTGAGCATGGGAATGCCAGCCTTAGCTAGATCATGAAAATTATGTGATGATGATGTATTGTATTGTATCTTATACAGGTCACCTTCCAGTTCGAAAACCTCGGATCCTCATTATAAAGCATTTCACTCGACATCAAAGATTTATGGCATCATGCTTTAGGGGGCAACTGTTATAGACATATTTGGGCACTTCAACCCCAATCTTATATGTCGATAAAATAGGGCTCTTTAACCCCTAAAAGTGCTGTTTCATACCCTAAAGGATCATGGTCAACTGATTACATCGTTACCCAAAAGTTCCACTTGAAAAACCATCTAGAACTGGCCAAAACTGGACCATACTGACTGCTCCAATGTCAGGGTGTGATGCATACTGACTTATACACTAGCCAGGTGTGATGCATACTGATGAGGCCTTCTATAGGGTGCGATGAGTGAGAATGGACAAATGTCCGTGACGGTTTGCTAAGTGGATGCTCATGGAATCTTCTAGAAACTTCTCCTATGACACTTGCCTCTTTGAATTTTCCCAGGGATGGGTAAGAGATCCAAGAAATCTCCAAGTGGAACCAAAAACAACAAGTGGAATGACACTAATCAAAAACCCAGAGATGACTCACACCCTTGCACACATCTATAAATGGATCCCTCATCTGAGAGATCTAGAGGCTGGAATTTTATAATTTGCAAGGAAGTGCTGATAGTTTGTATTTGAGAAAGAGCATTTTATTGTTGGCATGATATTTATTTTCATGAGGTGAAGAGGGCTTTGACGTTGGGAGGATGATGCTGGATCAAATAGCTGGGTTGTAATTCTCCCTTCTATTTTAATAAAGTTCTTTGATTTTTCTTCCATACAATTGTGTATTTGTGAATGTTGTTATTTGTAAATGCTATTGTATGTTCATTGTATTTCTGATTCTGAAATGCTTATGATAGAATAGATCAAGATGCTTTGATAGTGTTTTGTTACTGTGTTTCTACACGTATTCTTTAAGCGGGATAAGTAGGAGAGGAGGTGCAAGCTCTGTCAAGGGGGAGAGAGACTAAGCAAGGAGTTAAGCGGAAGATCCAGGTTGGTTCCTTTACCTCTCTCTTATCTATTATACATAGAAGAAATCACGAATTGCTTTAAACTATTTGTTTCTAGGATAACTGCCAATCCTAGAGGGTTAGTCGATCGAAAAGACATTAGTTTTCCCAGAAACACTCCCCTACACTGATATGGTTAAATGGGTCATAGATCATGTAGATATATTTGATAGAGAGTTCAAGACGACCAATCAACTAGTCATGGGGTCATTTACCCCAAGCAATTTGAGAGGCATGTATCACTTGCCAGAACCTCAGGCTTCCCACAACAAGCAATTTGTAGAAAAATTCACCAAGGACAACGAAGATTTGGAAGATTGCACAAAAAGCTGGTCTGCTAAGGAGGAACAACTAAAGAAGGATCAAAATGGTATGTACGCCACTAGCTCTGTTTTCTCTCTTTATTGTTTTGTCGCCGCAATGTTGTGTAGATTGTTTGGAAGACCAGACATCAATAAGTTTTCATCAGAATGGTTACGTCTATTGGATGGGGCCACAAATGCCACCATAATGGATTGGGCCCAGATTTTATCAGATAATTTAGCCTCTGCCATTTTAGGATATTGAACGAAAAGAAGTTTTGCTCAGAGGGATTACCCTCCATTCTTCTTAAGTGCCTACGTCATGGGCGCCATTTGTTTTGTCTCCGATTTTCCTATCATGGGGTGGAAATGGATAGTACAGAACCCTCTTCCTAATAAGGTTTATCACAAATAATTGTGGGAATCCAATTTCATCCCACATTTCTACAAGATTTGTCATGGAGTAATGCTCCCTATCCATAGAATGCTCTACAACAAAGACGCCCCAAGATTCTCCCCAGAAGCTGAAGTTGACATTCTCCCTGTGGGAAGGTGGTTCGAGGAGGAGTTATTCACATACATCAGGGTATTTGGTAGCATTGCTTCCCCTCATGCGCTTCCTTTGTATGTCCCTGACAAACTAATGGCCAGAGAGATAGCTTACTAGACCTGTGGTGTTGGGGGAATGAGAAAAGTGCTCAAAGAATCTAAAATGGCCATTTGGCCTCAATTCCCTATAGGCTGCAGGGCTTTTGCATTATTTGACTAGGTCATGCTTTTAAAGAGGTTGATAATATGCTATGTTTACAGCTACCAAAGTTCCCGGGGAGGCAGTACGATCCCTTTGGTGTTGTAAAGAATTTTACTATAGCGGTTAAAATAAAAGTGTTTACCAATGAAGAAAATTCTTTTGACGATGTCTTTCTGTAGAAGCACACTTTCAAAGAGATTCTACATATGGCACAAATTCAGTTTGATCAAGAAAAACTTCAAAAGTTTAACAATTACAGAGAACAGAGGTTAACAAAGGTCCCATTGGACGAATTGTGCATTGAACCAATAAGGGAGCCCACTCCCAGTATTAGCATAAGTGGAAGTTCAGAAGAAGAGAAGTCTAAATCAAATTCCGAAAAAGAGTTGGCTGAAACTTCCAATGATTAGTCCAAAAGTGAAAACACAGAAGTGAAGGGTCAGTTAAAGATACAACTCAATCTACAGAGAATCCTGATCAGCAGGTTTTGTCCTCGAAACAAGATGAGACACACGCTCCCCTTCCAAAGCCAACCAAGCCACTTTTAGTGGATCTAGAAAAGGAATGGGAGAATTTTAATGAGCTAATCAACACTGAGGATCATAGTGCAGAGCCACTGACAAACATAAGAGAGACAACTATGGAAATAATAGTAGAAGGGGCTATTAATACTCAAGAGACAAAGCACATTCTTGTTGGTCCGTCATCCGTAATTGTACTGAAAATAGAGGAGATTCCTCCTCTGGATGTATTTTATAGCCCGCAACATAAGGCTGTCGTCAGGAGGCAAAGGAAGAAAAGAAAAATAGATGTCGTTCTCTCTCCAGAGGCTGAACCTCTGGATGTTCTTTGGAAAGACCCAACTACACACCCATCGGAAAACCTAACCAGGCTCTCTCAGATCATAGGGGCATATGCTTCTGCAACAATTGATAAAGAAATTGATGTTCAAATGCTATTAAAAGAAAAGGAGGATAAGATTCCGTTTTTGGAACAACAACTACAACAGGCAAGCATCAGTCAAGAAGCAGAGATACAATTGGGAAAACTCTAGCAGAACTTCCAGCAAATGCAATTGGATTATCAAACCAGTCTGGCCAATAAAGAAGAACAATTACAGACCATGATAGGACTGCATAAGGATGATCCTAAGATTGAAGAATTTATCACAGAAGAATTCGCTCTTAATGCCCAACTCTTGCAAGAGGAAGAAACACTCTGCCAAAAGATCTCACAATGGAATTCCCATTGCGAAAAAAGCGATAACATTAAAAATCTAGTTGTAGATTTGCGATTTGATTATGATTCAATTTTTAAGAAGGTTTTCTCCACTCCAGGATTCCTCCCAAAGGCACAACAACTTCAAACAAAGTGGAAACAAATAATAGAAGAAAAGGATGAGTCAATTAAACAGGTAAACAGGTTAAATTGGGACACATACTAGCAGTACCTGGTAAAGCCACATAGCTAATGGATGACCCTGAAATGCCTCATAACCTCTGCCAATAAGATAGTGCCAACTCTTGCCAATTCTGTATTTGCAGGACAATTAAAAGCTGAAGTCGGCCAACCGATGCTCTTGAAGCCGATGCTGGATAATTGCAACTTAAAAGAATAGATGCATGATTTATCATTGATACATTTTAGTTTTATTTTTAGTTCATTTTTGCTTAAAATGAGGAAGGTGGTTTAAACCTCCTCATCTATTTTTGTAATATTTATTTTTAGGTTTTATTAGAGTAGTATTTAAACCCCTCTCATACATTTAGAGAGGGGTCCCGAATTTTATCAGAAAACAATTCTTCAGAATGTGCAGTTTGCCCCCCACTGAGGAGGTTTTGATAAAAATGAATGGAGCGAGATTTATTTTTATATGAGTTTGATGTCTGCTATTGAAATGCACTTTTGTACTCTTAGTGGATGTTGAGTTATTTGAAGATAAATATATATTGTTGAAGCTCATGAGTGGAACCTATTACCAATGGTATTTTTATCTCCTAATACTTTTTACTTATGTGCCAAGTGATAAATTATTTTTGGTTATTGATATACGAAAGTTTGAATGTTCAGTTGTCATTATTGCATTTCTATATGGTGATAACTATTGCTTTTATGCTGAGTATATGAATAAATCTTATGCGATATGTTTCTCATAATATTTTTGGCTAACTTTTTATACAAAACAATCATTTTTAATGGATTCCTTTCTCGTAGTGATTGAATGATTTTTATTATCAATTGTTGTTAGAAATTATTGTAGATCACATAAGTAAAACGTTACTCTCGGGATAGTTTAAAGTTAGATGTTTTCTTTCATTAGAATAAATTGAACATGTTAGTTAAAAGGTAGATTAGATTTAGAATAAAGCATTTACCCCATAATCTTTAAAAAGAAAAACATCATCTCGTTAATGCACCATCATAAACAGATTGGGAAATTAGTCCCATCATCCCCAGTCGGAGCCACTATTCTAGACGGAAAAGGAGCTGCTTTCAAGGTCCGGACCGAGTGGTTATCCCCCTTGTTGTAGACCCGATTTTCGGGCCTTCAACAAAACCATAACTCATTTTAGTCAAAATATTTTATATATGTTTTATTTTAATTTAATTTTATAACATTTGTTTAATTAAATTGAAAAGTAACAAAGACACAACTACCTTCCAGATAAATTTCAACTCTTTATCTTGATTATTAGAAGTTAAATCTATAGAGGTTAAATCCCGCCCATCCACTTATTAATTATTGAATAACCTAGATCCATCTTAACTCCAAATATATAAGTGTTGAGAGGGATCAAATCTCCTAGAGGTGCAAACCTCCTTTTTTAGTGCAAAACTTAGGAAATATTTGCACCACGAAATATTTGATCCCTCTTAGGGCTTGGTAGATCCAAGTTTGAATAGATCTAGCTTGGCTTATAATATATATACATTATGACCTTTATCCATTCACTAATTCTCTCATGACTATAAAATTAAAGAAGTCTGTAACACTAAGTCCATCTGATATCTCAATTTTACCCATTTTTTAACTATAACTTACGGTATGCTAATTTTTATTTATTCTTATTTTTTATTTAAATAAAATATATTATAATCTAAATAATAAATATTTATTTATAAATTAATAGATCAAAGTTTGTAAACTTGATAATATAGAGTACTGTAGTGAAAGTAAAATAATGTGGTAAATATTTTATATTTTAAATTTTAATCTCTATTTATATCTATAAAACCCTTTGAAAACACTAATAACCTAAACAAAACAATTCCCCTTGAGCATGCATTACAAGGGGGGGCTTGGGCACTCATACCCACTACCTCGTCCCCCTGATTGAAGTTAATGCATGGGGCAAGATGTGTCCTCGGGAAGTGAATGTATTCAACTACCCGAGACTCAATAAATATGGATGTGGGGTTTAAGTGGTGAATTCTCGGGTCAACTTTGTCCCAAATAATGTGGTAAATATTTTATATTTTAAATTTTAATGACTCTATTTATATCTATAAAACCCTTTGAAAACACTAATAACATAAACAAAACAATTCCCCTTGAGCATGCATTACAAGGGGGGGCTTGGGCACTCGTACCCACTACCTCGTCCCCCTGATTGAACTTAATGCATGGGGCAGGATGTGTCCTGGGCAAGTGAATGTATTCAACTAACCGGGACTCAATAAATATGGATGTGGGGTTTAAGTGGTGAATTCTCGGGTCAACTTTGTCCCTGGCTTAAGTTCTATGATGGGCTATTCCTGTCTAGTATCAGAGAAGTGGGTGTTTTGAAGGTCCTTGATGTGGTGAGTTGGTTAGTTAATTGCACCCTTAGTCTGTATGTTGTGAGGAGAATTTCATGTCAGGTGTTGGGGAAGTGTTGGGAGGCTCAAGGTGCAACAAGAGATAGACAACCCCATTGACTTGGTGCTAAGCCAAAGAAGAAGTCTTTGCATCAAAACCCATGTAATTGGAGGAGGGTTTTGAGTCATCCATTCTAATGGGTGGTGATCTTAAGTGATGATGGAGGGAAGCATTGGCTTCGTATTGGGTGTGAGAGTTAGGGTTTGTTGATATCCCTCTCTTCATTGTTATTTGTTTGTCTTAGAATATTTCTTGGTTGTAGTGGTTGTGTTAGTTTTGGGTCACCCTCAGTTGAGAAGTATATTTATATGCAAAGTATTAGGTCTAGTTTGGATTGGGTTGTGTCTTAGGTATCTAGAAGCTTCATGTGTAATGGCCTTCTAATGTTATGTTTGTGGCCTAGGGTTGCCACCCCCACACATTCTATTCTTCATTCATATTTGGATCAACACACAAGTATAGTAATATGTGTTGTCATGGTTTGGTAACCATTTATCTTCTATTATTGACTGCGTCAGGAGCCACAAAGTGTAATTGCAGTCTTGGGGGGTCTGAATTCAGGGATTTCAAGTGTAGTCCTGGGTTTTTTTTATGTCTAGAGACGATGTGGGAATCCTGTTGGTCTCTCCTCCGGTTTGGGGCCTAGATGGGTTGGTCTCTTTTTAATTTTTGGTATGTGGTTTGTGCAATTATTGTTTTAAGTGCCACCCCTTCCCATCAACCATGCCACTAAGGTAACAAATGTGTTGCATAAGGGGTGGTGGTGGTAGCAGTCCACCTATTCAACATGGCACTTGAATCTTTTCTCATGACTCTGCAAGAACTTATTTCAATGCGATCCCTCTTGAGACCATGAGGGAAATCATGAAGCTGGAGACTCAATCCCACTATGCCTCAGAGATATTGGATGAGGTATCTTGCTGGGTTCCAAACTCTAGACATACAAGGGGATGGAAAAAATAATATTTGAACTCTATAGCCATTCAATGGAAAAAGAAGACCTTGCTTGGTCTCATCTTGAAGGACAAGTAGGTTGAAAGCTACAATGTCTTTTCTATGCTACATGATATCAGAAGCATGCTATGGAACCAAAGCTTTACTTTGGACTAGCTGGATTCAAGATTAAATCGTGTTGAAGGTCACCTCCTTTGCGAATTTGATAATGTTGCTCCATCTAGTTCGAGTGCCAAGGATCCTGCTCCCATTTCTTCTTCTGATTCCTAACGATATCTATGATTTTGTTTTGTGGCTAACTGTATGTCTTGTGGTATAATAGTGTACCAACTATTTTGGGTTTTGGTATCAGTTGCTTTGTTGAAAGTTATTGTATGAATTGTATTATTTTGTGCTTTGTAATAGTTAATATGAGTTAATTAAATGATAGAAAAGCTTAGCATCATCAAGATCCATTAGAGAACTCTCTTGTGATTAGATCGCTATAAACCATTTCAGATGTGAAAAACCTATGTGTTTTTTTAATAATATAAAGCATTTTAATTAATTTATATTCATTAATAATAATTATAAAATCTCACTCTTATATATATTCCAAGTTACAATGTAGCCAACAAAACCAAGTCAATTAGAAAATCATATAAAAATATAAAAATGCTTAACTTTAAAATTTATTCACATATTGGTAACATTCTTCATATATTGGTAACACTACAGAATTAATTGTTGTCACTTTGAATGTAAACATAGCAACCATTGGTTCATTGGTTGAAAACCTGACTATGAGCCTAGATGCTTGGTCCAAAAAAATTAAATAGCCATTACTTATGATGTATTACTAATGTCAATCTATTTTTCTTTTGTAAAGTGAACAACGCACAAACTAAACCCAAAAATATGGCCAAACATTCGTAGGAGAGTGGAAAACATGGGAGAAGTTTAAAAGGATAGTGGAAAACAGAGTTTATATTTTAAATTTTAATTTGCTATATTAATATTAATTAGCCTAAATATAAATAATATTAATAAAATTTTATTTACATTAATAATAAAAATAATTTCCCTCTTTTTAATTTTTGTATTTTAAATTATAATTATTTTTTGTAAGTTATAAGGAGTTAATTATAAAAGTATATAAAAAGATAAAAGTGTTTAATCTTAATTTTTATTCAAGTATTGGTAACATTCTTTGGTAAAACTAGAATTAATCCTTATCACTTTGAATGCAAACATAGTCATCATTGATTCAAAACCTGTTTATGAGCCTAGATGGGTGGTCAAAAAAGTAAATAATCATTATTTATGACACATTACTGAACTTGATTTTTTGGGTAAAGTGAAACAATACACACATAAACTAAACCCAAAAAACATTCCACAAAACTTAACCCTAAATCCTATGCCAAATATGCCCAAAGATCTAGCAAAAGAAGTAAAAAAGAGAGTAAAAACATGGTGAGTAAAAAAATAGTTAATTGCTATTGGACTTTTGTTTGTGTAATCCTTTCCTCATGATGACCTGCAAACTTTGTACATTTTGTGTATCTTATTGAGTTTGACTACTTGTATTGAGTTTACCTCTATCCTAGTTGATATTGTAAAGATAATTTATAGTGCTTGTATAAATTATATATTATAATAAACATTTTATATATTAAATGAGATTAACACTATTGTAAATTATAAAATATTATATTAATAAATATATTATTATGGTTCCATCATTGCTTTAAACCAAACTTATAGTATTTTAAACCTAATTCCTCGTTATAAATTATATATTATATTAAATGTTATGTATGCGAAATTATATTAATGGCAGGGCATTTGCAAATTATTAAATATTATGTTAAGAGTATTAAATTAAGAATATTAGATTTTTCACTCATTTAAAAAAATAATTAAAAAAAAAAGTTTGCATACATATTTTATTACTTTCTTGCATTACACATACACATCTCTCTCATACTGCCTTTGAGTGATAATAGATAAAAATATCTGGAAATCCTATTCCAAATAGACACACTTTCATGCTTTGAATTAAAATTTTGAAAATCATATTCCAAATAGACACATCTATGGATGTAAAGATATGAAATTGATGTAAAACTAGGGTAGTCATATAAATTAAATGACTCTTGAATATCCATAGGCATCAAAACACTTTCTTCATAATATATCTCACATTACCAATAGTACAATACCATGGCAAGTCCAAGCCTTTAGCATCAAATTTCTTATAAGATAAACCCATTTGGCATTAATACACACACACTATGTGAGTTGGGGCTATATTAGGTGGTTCAGAGGAAGGAATTGACTCCTTCCCACCTAGGTTCAATTTGTGCAAGTGACATGATAGATGTTGACGTAAATTGATATTGAAATTTATTGATTAACATGGATATTCAAATATTTTAATTCAAGTGTACAATGAAATATTTTTAAAAAGTAAAAGAATTACACATTTTCTTTACATTTGAAAGTAATTATTTTTATTTTGTAAAATGTACTTTACTTAATAAACAAACTTTTAAATTTGAATCATTATTTTAATTGTGTTTAGAGGCCCTCTCCAACTCAGTGCAGTAGAGATGTTGTAATGCTTTATCTTGTAAACATTTTGACTAGATCAATTTACATAAAAATAAAAAATAAAAATAAAACAATAAATACAATAAATAAAATAAAAATAAAATATAAAAAAAATAAAATGAGGGTAAAATAATCAATTTACTTTTGGTCGTTTCTTAGTTAGGTTTTGACAACGCCATAATTTTTCCCCTGTAATTCTTATACTTATATATAACAACCCTAGATCCATCTTAACAATGGATCTACAACCCCTGAGAGGAACCAAATCTCTCATATATATATATATATATCCAAATCTACCAAGAAGTGAGAGTTACCAAATCTCTTTTCACTCTACATGGATCTTAACTCTAGATCTACCAAGTGTCCAGATAGATCAAATCTATTGAGGTGCATGCTTTTTTAGAGTGAAGATAGATTTGATTGTTGGAAATAATGCTTTCATGTCATGTGTATTTGTCATTAGGAGCTAGGAGGAATCAGTCTAGAGGTAATTGTTACCAATGTGTGAGTTGTAATGGTGATTTGGTTGTGTTGAAGTCAGTAATTTGTGTCTTATATATTTGTACTTATGATATCAATAAAAATATCAAGTGAGATTTCTGTTTTGTATAATAGCTCTGTGCTGTCTCTTTTATTTTTTCTAATATAACACCAAAACCGGTTCTGGCTTGATTCCCTTATGAGATGACCGGGAAGATATGAGAGTTGTGAGAGCTAATATTCTATATATAAATTAGTTAGTGTTTGATTTCCATGTTTATGTGAGTAAAATTTATTCTTCGTGTGTCTTTGTTGTATGTGCTGGAGATAATAGCCATAAGAAGTTAGCAGTTGGTGCTTGAAACAGATATTGAGGATAAGAAGTCCGCTGGCTTGATCTAGAGAAATAACTTTAATTCAGATATGGGCAGATCTTGCCATGAATGTCGTTGATATGGGCAGATCTTGCAATGCAATCTGCACAAGATAATTCAGATCAATCTTTTCTTTGCATACACCCGGCATATCGAAGGTTAGTGATGACAGATTCTCTGCATACACCCGTCAACGCCCAAGAACTTTCTGTTACCGACAAATGGCTGGGTAGCATTGCTCAGAATACCACGACAGCGAAGAGTGATACCTTGGATCTGGATATGAGCTGCATCTCGTTGAAACATTTTCTGGGTTCCCTGCAGAGATATTGGAACATTTTCTGTGATTTTTATGCTCATGGGTTCCCTGCAGAGATATTGGGTTTGAAAAAACAATTTTTTTATTAAAGGCAGCGTGCATGAGTTATAAATTGACCATATTTCTTTGGTCCAAACGTTATCTTTTGGAGCTTTATTTTAAAGCGTCATACATTAAGGATATTTTAATGTTTGAGGCATATTTTATTGGTGAAAGGAGTTTTTAAATATATATAAAATGATTTTTGGCAAATGGAAGTATTTGGTATTAATAAATTGATGCAGAGTTTATTTATGAAAAGTTGAAGTGGATGGATTTCAAGCAGTTTACAGTTAAAGAAAGCATCCCAGAAAGCATCCCATGTCGTGGAGGTTTTACTTGTTGAGCCCTTTGGGGAGTGGGAATTTTTTTTGAAGATATATTATTTAAAAAAATAAAAAAATTGAAATATTTTTTTTGGTGTTTGTATTTTTTATTGGTTATGAAAAGGGTTGTCGGTTCTTAAACTAGAAAGCCTTGAATGTAATTTTGTATTTTGTATTTTCGTTATAAAAAGGGTTGGTGATTCTTAAACTAGAAGCCCCGTTGTCGAAAACATCAATTCTTGTGTAAGGTCAAGTTGTTTGATTAACTCTTGAGCACATTCAGTATCCAAGCATCCATCCTATCAACTAATGGATAGTTGAAAGCGAAATATCCAATAGATGGTGGTTGGTCCATAGGATGGTTCATTACTTGATGGCTTTTATTGCAGAAACATCGACGAGCTGAGGTGTCAATATTTTTGATCTTGCAATGTTCGGTGGTCAGAGGCAGTTACGTTTTAAATGGAGGTCAAGTGACAACTCGAAGATATGGTGGTGAAAGAGCGGAGTTTGCGAGATTCCGGATGTGAGTGCTGATGAATACCAGTCATACATATATCATATTGTTGTTATAATATGTTTTCCATGCAAGCATTAAGGGAAGGTGTTGGAAGTAATGCTTCCATGTATGTGTAGTTGTCAATAGGAGTTACGAGGAGTCAGTCTAGAAGTGGTTGTTTCCAATGCGTGAGGCTATAATGGTGATCTGGTTGTGTCTAAGTCAGTAATTTGTGTCTTATATATTTGTACCAATGATGATCAATAAAAGTATCAAGTGAGATTTGTGTTTTGTGGAATAGCTCTCTACTCTCTCTTTTATTTTTTTCTAATATTGATATCTATGAGTTTGGCATTAGTGAGGCCACATCATGATCATGTCCAAAAATAACACTACAATAAAACAAAGAATTAAGCCAATAACTTGATATATAAAAGTGCTTTAAGAAAACACTATATCACCCTCTATTCAAGATCCCATTTACTAATTATAAATTATTTTTTAATTATTATTTTAAATATAAAATATAAATATAATTAAATTTTAAAATTATTTTTTATAAAAATAACACTTATTTAGCTGAAAAAAACATTAAAAAGAAATTTAATAATAATTTGAACCATTTGTTCATTAAACCACATGCATGAACAACTTGGGAGGAATCCACTCTCTCATTCAACCACATGCATGCCCAAAAATACAATTTTAAAATTTTTAACGGTCTTTGCCATGAATGAAGCATAGCATAAAATAAACTTAAAAGCTTGTGATTTCTCATATATCGTAAAAGTTGATGGTATGAAAGTGTAGGGTTTTGGGGTTGGGCTATTTGGGTATTCTTTTTGTTGTTTTTTTCTTTACTTTTTCCCTTTGCCATTAAAGGAGCATGCATGTGATTGGCCACTTTTTAGTTTAATGCCTCACTTTTAATTTGGTGTATGTTGCTCAAGTTTGTTCAACTACCAAGAAATGTGTAGGGCTTTAGTGTTGTTTTAAAGATAGACATAATGGTAAGGATGTTTTGGAAAGACCCACATGCATGTGAAGCTTAAGTCAAATTATAACTTTACTTGTTATTTAACAAGTGGCCATCAAAACTAGTGATGTTTTTTAACACTTTTGTTTACATATTTTTTATAATGGAAGATATGTTATGAATGAATGCAGTATAAGTGGTAAATTTTTAGTCAATTTTATTTGAAGCTTACCATATAGTTTGTATTTATTTTTATTTATTTTACGTTTACGTTAGATGAGCAAGTTAAACTTAATCAATTTTTTTTAATTATATTTTGTTTATATATAGCGAATTAAAGTTGTATGTCTCAAAATTTCATTTTATATTAGCAAAAATATAATTGTTCATGTAATGTTTAGTCTTAATTTGCTTTTGGAGAAATTAATATGTTAATTGGAGTTTACGTAATGCAAAATAAAAACATATTAAACTTAGAAATTATTGACAATTATTATAAACTCGACTACATAAATAAATTAAAAAATTGTTTGGAGGCATATCATGCTATTAAGAGTCTAAAGAAGTGACTGGGGCTGGGTCCTAAGCACTTGTACCGACTGGAGTAGGAGGTTTTAGGTAACGCTAAAGATGACTTTCAAGATGAGCTAGTAGGCATCCAAACTAGCAACAGAAAGAGTGTTGATATATATATGTGCGTGTGTGTGTGAAAACTTAGCTAAATTACATCTAATATTTTAAGTAGCATTTTTTTTGTTGGTTAAAATTTTCTATTACCTCAAAATAACTTCCATATAATAGTAGAAGTTATTGTTAGACTTGAACATTGTCGTTGTCTGCCACAAGAGAAACCAGACCTGCCAATAGTGAGATTTATTGTTTAATTACAATCCAAAACCATCCAAAAGTATTACTAGCCTTCATATAAGTTTGTGACATACACTAGGACATAAATACAAAATATTGATTGCCAGCTATAGTTGGTAATACATCTTCTAAAAGAAACTAATTTATTGAAAGTAAAAAACATAAGTGAGAAGGTTAGACTAACATCAAATATCAGAGGATGCAACCTGGGATAGATCCTAGGTGCTTGTGCTCATTGGAGTTGGAGGCTTGAGGCCACATTGTAGATGACCTTCTATGTGAGCCAAGCAAGTGTCGAGTTTAACTAAGAAAGAGGGTTGGTGGTGTTGGAATTGTTGGATTTCATCAAGGCATTACTAAGTTTCATTGTCATCCTCATAATTTTCTTTGATCACACTGCCCAAGGGTGTATTCATTTGCCAATGGAGGGTGATAGAATTGTTTTATTGGCTTCCTCTTCCCTTGGTATGGCCAAGTCTAGAACCAACCTAGCTACTTCAATTTGGATTTCAGAGTCGTAGTAGGCTTGGAGATCATTAGTTTTTAAGGCTTATTTCCTCTTGGGTTTCTAGAGGAGTGGAGGAATGGAAAATAGTTGCAACTATTTGAACTTATGTTTGAGCCTAGTTTTTGCTCTGATGTCCTCGACCTCCAAAACCCAACGAGAGCATATTCGTTGATGGGGCATAACGCTCAAAGGAAAGATAGGCTCAGTGAAAGAAAGACCCTAGTAGAGGGGCAGACCAGTGAGGAAAATCAAAAGAAGCTTCACACATGGCTTCTAGTTGGTTTGGGGCTAGTATTAGCTAACAATGGCAGAGGAGGGGCATATAGAGAGTAGCTTTGGGCAAGGTCACCTAATCATAAAACCGAGGGCACGCCAATTAATTTCCACACCACAAAGACACCTTGCAGGCCAAAAACCAAATTCAACCATGCAAATACAAATAGT
>APFE031362939.1:189722-211357 GCA_000404065.3 Pinus taeda
GAAATTTGGTAAGGTTACCTTAACATGGACTGACTTTCTGTTAGCCATTAAAAAACAATTTTATCCTCTTTCTCACATACAGAAAGCCATTATGAACTGGAAAAATTTCAGACAACTTAAGGGTCAGAGTGTCCAAGACTACACCGAAGAATTCAAGAGAAGAGCTCTTTTGTTAGGGGTAGATTTACAGACCCAGGACACCTTGCTAGAATATATTGGTGGCTTGCATAGCTACCTTAGACGCACCATCTTGATGTTTAACCCTACTAGTTTGGATGAGGTTTGTGTCCAAGCTACCCATTTAGAGGCAAGGGGGAAAACACATTTGAAGAGGGTAGAAACAAGCCCGGTAAGGGGAAAAATAAAGAGAAAACCTCCAAGGGAAAGTGCAAAAAGAATGCATCTGTCAAACAGGAGAGTGAGAAAGTGATCTGTAAACACTGTTCTAAACCAGGCCATGAGGAGAAAAAATGTTGGAAATTACATCCTGAAAAAAGACCTCAATTTAACAAATCCAAAGGGAAACACAAAACTATTGCTACTACATCTACTCCACAAGATTTAGGGGATGATTCAGGTGATGAAACCAAAATTACAGCCATGGGTTTGAAAAACTTGAAGGGAAAAGAAATGGAAATTCAAGCCTGCACTAGTACCTCAAATTGTCATGTACACGCTCCTAATGAGGAAGAAAGAATTGAATTGTTTCATGTGAGGGTGATTTCAAAACATATTAAGATTGACACACTTTTTGATAGTGGGTCACAAGCAAACATCATATCATAAGACTTGGTCAAGCAGCTTAAACTTGAGAACGTTCCACATCCGAAGCCATATGCACTTGGATGGATTTGCAAGGATGCAAATTTACAAGTTTCAAGAAAGTGCACATTGCGCTTTGCAATTACTGCACATTTTATTGATATAGTTGAACTTGATGTGGTACCTTTTGATATAGCAGGAATTGTTTTGGGAAGTCCTTACTTGTTTGACAGGAAAGCTATCTTTCATCGCCATGAAAACAAATATCATCTTTTCAAAGATGGCAAGGAGTTCATTGTTAGAGCTCATCGCAAGAAGACAAATATAGCGATGGTGAATGCAGGACAGGTAAAAAGGCTGGTCAATTCAAGTAAGAATTTTGTTCTTCTTAAGATTAAGCCCAAGGTTGATGTGAATCATGAGTCATTTGACAATTGTGATCTAAAACTTAAATCAGATCTGTATGATGTAGTTGATGTATATCATGAGATATTTTAGGATCCAACAGGTTTGCCTCCTAAAAGGGAGATTCAGCATGAAATCCATTTGCATCTAGATTGTCCTGTTCCAAACATAGGCATGTACCGCATGTCTATTATGGAGAATGCGGAAATAAAGAAGCAAATCAAGGACTTGTTGGACAAGGGTTTCATAAGGCCAAGTACTTCGCCATGTGCGTCACCAATTGTACTGATACCAAAGAAAGATGGCACTTGGCGTATGTGTGTTGATTTTAGGGCCTTGAACAAGAAAACGGTAAAGAATCGTTACCCACTCCCAACGATAGATGATTTGTTAGACCAGATGAAAGATGCTCGATATTTCACTAAGTTAGACTTGCGCAGTGGATACCATCAAGTAAGAATTGAAGAAAGTGACATTTGGAAGACAGTGTTTAAAACCAAACAAGGACGCTTTGAATGGCTTGTGATGCCATTTGGTTTGTGCAATGCACTTGCAACTTTCATGCGGGTAATGGATGATGTCTTGCGTCCTTTTCTTGATGATTTCGTTATTGTCTACTTAGATGACATCTTGATTTTCAGCAAGTCTAGAGAAGAGCATGTCATGCATGTTAGGAAAGTACTTGATGTTTTGAAGAAGAATCAGTTATTTCTTAAAATGTCAAAGTGTGAATTTGGAAAGACTTCTTTGGTTTATTTGGGACACATAGTACGAGGAGGTGCTTTGAGAATTGATCCTGCTAAGATTGAGGCTATTGTGAAGTGGCCTACTCCCAAATCCATTACAGAGGTAAGAATTTTTTGGGTGCAGCTCAATATTGGAGGAAGTTCATCTCTAACTTCTCTTCTATAGTAGCTCCTATGCATGCAATGACAAGTGTGAAGCATGCTTTCCAATGGGGAGGCAAGCAGCAAAAAGCTTTCGAATCTTTGAAAGAGAATATTAGTTCAGCTCCGGTCCTTGCATTACCGGATTTGAGACAGCCATTTGAGATACAAATCGATGCTAGTGATTATGCCATGGGTGCAGTTCTTCTACAGCATGGTAAGCCTATTGCTTTTCATTCTGAAACTTTTAATGGTGCTATTGTAAATTATCCTACCTATGATAAGGAGTTGTATGCAAAGAAACTGTTATACATATCGACCATCAGCCCTTACAGTACTTGCAATCCCAAAGAAAGTTACAACAGTCACAACACTTCAAATGGATGGGCTTCTTGCAACAGTTCCATTTTGTAATAAGGTACAAGAAAGGTACTCTGAATAAAGTTGTTGATATGCTTTCAAGGCCTATTATTGGTGATGTTACTTTACTTAAGAATGATTCCATTGTACATGATAGTTACATAGAACAGTATGCATCTGATGATGAATTTAAAGATGTGTATGCTAGCTTGAGTAAAGGGAATCATGTAGAGGAAAATGGCTATCACATGCATAACAATTTGTTGTTTCATTTGGGAAAGTTGTGTATACCACAGGGGGAGAGAATAAATGTCATGAGATAAGCTCATTCTTCTCTTATTGCTGGCCATTTTGGTGTAAGCAAAACAGTTGCACATCTATAGAGGTATTGCTATTGGCCTCGCATGGTAGATTCTGTTTCAAGGTTCATAAGAGGTTGTTCATTATGTGCTACAAGCAAGCCTAGTAATAGGAAGCTTGGCTTGTATACTCCTTTGCTGGTACCTTCTAGACCATGGGAGAGCATCTCTATGGATTTTGTAGGAGGTTTGCGAAAATCTAGAAAGCAACATGATTATTTATATGTAGTAGTTGATCGTTTCAGCAAAATGTGTATACTTATGCCTTGTAAGAAAACTATAACTGCTGAAAAAAATGCTGAATTATTTTTTCATCATGTATGGATTCACTTTGGTTTGCCTACTTCCATTATTAGTGACAGGGATTCCAGATTTGTGGGGAATTTTTGGTCCAACCTATGGGAGATGATGGACACAAAGTTGAAGAAAAGTACTGCTTTCCATCCGCAAACAGATGGACAAACAGAAGTTGTGAACAGAACCATTGTGTACGTCTTGAGAGGATATTGTAGCAAGCATCCCAAGCTTTTGGATGAACATTTGCACTACATACAACATGCTTAACAATGTGTCAAGCACTCTTCCACAAACACCTCACCGTTTGAAGCTTGTTTTGGTTACTTGCCAAAATCACCTCTTAATTTCATTCTTGAGAAAGATGTTGCCATTGAGGGACATAGTGATATTGAGAAAGCTCATTCATTCATTGAAATAATTCAGCAAATACATCAGCAAATTCAAGAACAGCTTGAGAAGATTCAAGGCAAGTACAAGGAAAGACACGACAAGCATAGAGTCGATCACAAATTTCAAGAAGGGGATGAGGTATGGTTGTACATTAGTAAGGAAAGGATGCAAGGAGAAGGTAAAAATTTGAAGCCTATTCGTTATGGTCCATTCAAAATCCTCAAGAAGGTTGGAAATAATGCTTTTCAATTAGATTTGCCTTCCTTCATGCAAATGTATTCTGTTGTTAATGTGGATAACTTATGTTTGTATGAACCCCCTTTGATCGTTGATCATGAAAGCACTGCTCAGCTGCCATCTATAGAATATTTCTCGCCAGAATTCTTAGATGAGCTGAAAGAAGATATAATCCTTGACAGAAGGACACGCACTTCAAGGAGGGGCAATGTAGATTATGTTCGGGTTGGTTTCAAAGGCAGCAAACCGAACAAGGCAAAGTGGATGGAGGTGGACAGAGTGAGAGCACTATACTCTCACCTCTTTAACAGGTAGTTGAAGGCTTTTGGGGTCCAAAAGCTTCCCAATGGGGAGGCGTGATCAGGGGCTCATGTCCCAAGTGTCGTAAAATGCTCAAAATTGAAAGTGATAAAAATTGGCTCAAACCTTAACAACCCGCTAGAGCTCGTCCTCCCGATTCTGGTGCCACAAACGGCTCGAAAAACGGTCTCTGTATGTGAAAGTTACGTCAAAAACAAAATCGCCCAATAACCTTTAATTTTTGAATTTTCAAAAAAAAAATTAAAAAAGAATATTCTACGGAATATTCCTTGGAATATTCCATGGAATATTCCTTTTGGGCGGGCCAATAAGAGGCCACCATGTGGCAAGCCCAGAGGCCGCCACGTGGCCCAAGATGACGTCAGCATCAGGTTTGGGCGCGTTGTAAAATTTTTGTTTGGCATTGGCAAGTTTCGAACCCACAACCTACTTGCCACAAATCCAACGCCTTACTGTTAGCCCCGAAGGCTGACTTTGTTAGATTGGCTGAAAAACGTGTTTAAAAAATTATAATTGGCATTGGGCGGGAAAAGAAGGGGGCCAGCCCCCATGCCATATGACCAAGCCCTTGGAACCGTGGGCCAAACCTAACCACCGGGCACGAAATCCGAGATAAACCGTCGAGTTAGTTGTGGTCACATGCACATTTATTAACTGCAGTTCAATTGGCGGATTTTTTGGCGGTGGCGCCAAATTTGGCGGACGCCCCAGATTTGGTGGAGTTAACTGGCCTCCACTATAGTTAGTTGGAGTCCTTTTAGGCTAAACTGGAGGGAATCATTAAATGGCCATAAATTTGGCTAGGAAAGGTGGTTTTGGACGAATTGTTTTTTTATTTTGGGTATTTTGGACATTATGAAGCCATTGGCAGAGGTCTTTCAGCCATCAGAGGTCATTTGCACAGGTTTTGGAGCCGTGGAAGTTCTAGGAGCCACTAGGGCGTAGTTTTGTGAGAATTTTTTCAGGTTGCAGGTATCCATTGGAGGTGAACCAACAGTCAATCCTGAAGGATTCAAGTGTTCTGAATCCGATTTTACAGTCTATTTCACCTGTAGAGACTTCTAATCAGCTTTAAATTCATTTTGAGCATTTAATTAAAACGAGGACAGGCCCATTTTGGAGCCTTGGACCCAGCAGACGTAGCCCAGGAGGGGTGAACTGCTTCATCAACTTCTTTTGTATCTGTGGTTGATTTATTTTGCAGAACAAATTCATTTTAATGTTTTAAAAAGTAAAAGGAAATAATTCTGCTATGCTTGAATGGATCATGAACAGCTGAAAATATCATTTGTTTCTTTACTGCAAGACATGGGAATCTTTTAAACATGTTTACTACTGAATTGAATACCTTGCAAACCTTTTTCAAGTAGTTTCAAATTCAGATCAATGCTTGTCCTGCAACTTTGCCCATTTTCTTGATATAGAAAAACTAACATCTTTCCCTCATACCCAGGTGTGCAGGGCTTAAATTAATTTTATGTATTGTAACTCCCTTCTACCATTGTTTTCAGAAATTTGTCCTACATTTCTTACAGCCTGCCATATTCTTGAGTTCTTTGCCCTCTGCCTGATAATATGGTGTAACACTTGGTATATTGGAGGAATCCAGTAGAATCATTAGTGCACACTCGAGGCATTTTTTGGGCCTTTCAGCGTTGTTGCCTATCTTCACTGTATTGCATCACTGCCGCAGCCAGTCACCAGTTGGTATTAAATTTGATGGATACACATTTGGTCGGTGGTAAATATAAGACTGCAAGCGCTCACCCCTCTCATAGATAACTTCCACTATATCTCTCCCATAAAGATCCAGAAAATATTCTCTTCGTTCAAATTCATCCAGCGACCTTGTTATACCCGTAGAATCATTTGTACAAATAACATGTCCAGACTCGTCCAGTTTAACCCCAGCACGCTTGAAATCTCCTGTACTAAATGAATATAAGCGGTTTTCAAGTAGCAAGGCTCGCTTGATCTACAACCCCGAAGGTTCTGTGTATTGTTGGGAGCATCAGGCCTTGAGTCTCCATATAGAAATATGTAATTGGGTGCTCGAGAGGAAGAATGGGAAGAATTCACTCCATTGCTACTATTACTATTGCCATTGACATTAGGACAGCGAACCCAATTTTCCCAAGCAGCCTGAGCCATGGTAGCTACTATTGTCATTGACACAGTGATCCCAATTTTCTCAAGAAGCAAACCCAGATATCGGCCTTCCAGCTAATTTGATCCTGTGACCAATATGTTATTTCATTAAGCAAAAAGAAATTTTGTTCACGTGAGGTATAGCGATTGAAGGCCGACTATGGAGTGACATGAGAAAGGCGATGGCATGATATGCATACGTTGCTCCTCGGTCCATACACTGCTCCCATACGCCCACAAGCTTTGAAACAGAACCCCAATACATAATCATTTTCATTGCACCATCACGATGAAGTCCAATTGCATCTAAAGTCCCATTATCATTGACAAGTCTAAACTGTCTCTATAATTTGGATTCCAATATATCATATGCCAGGAAGTTGATATTGGTAAATCCATCCTGAACAACAAGATTTCTAACCAATTCCACAACCGCTTCATTGTAATCCGTTCTAGTCAAGTTTGAATATCCTTGCTTTGCAAGTGCATGAGGGAATAGTCCATTCCTTGTTCCAATATGAAGGACACGTTGTAAAATGTTGTCTCTGCTTCAAATTGGTGGCCTATGTTGGTATTGTTTCCCTTTTGATATCTGCTATCATAATTACCTCCTCCCATAGTGCGTGTCACCAGAGTTAGCATGAGAGGGATGTGCCAAAGGTGCGAGAGCATGTTTTCCTTCCATGTGATCCATAGTGAAAGAATTCATCTATAAGGATTGGGAATTCAAACAGAGGCAAGGGGATGCAACTATTAAGTGCACTAGGGCGTTTATAAATAAATTATAAACAGAAGGTGTAACCAGGACGTGCTTATAGATTTGAGGATGTCCATTTAAATTCGACTGAGAATTTTATTCTCTACACATTATATTAAATGTTTGTGTTGATTAATCTCCAGCAACCTTTGTGCATTGAAACTCCTAGTTAACATCGTTCACTCGACCCATGAAACGTTCAGTACTATAAACTTCTAGTGGTGAAATATATGGTGTCACACTATCAGAGTACAACATATTGGTCTTGGGATCAATAGAAATAGTTATACCATCAGTAGCTCCAAAAATATATGGTGTATCATCATACCAAGTTCTATTGAGATCTGAATCTTCAACTGGTGAAAGAGACTGTCCTCCATTAATATATGTGGTTGTTGAATTCAGTGAAGCCTAACACTTAAAACTATTAGGAACACCACAGAAAAGTACAGAAATCACAAATGCCGCTTTGCCCATTTCCATTGCATCGATGGAGGTTTTGAATCTGTAGTTTGAAGCATTGTTCCCTTTCTCTTTTTATCAGGATTTATATATTAAGATATTTCTCTCTTGAAATCATATGATTACTGCTCATTCTGCATCAACATAATTGTGAAAAAATTGGGCTAGACTAGGAAAGGATTGGTGCAGCCAATATCTTGTGTGGTGAAATTCTTAGTTATGAACATCATGTTTAGTTTAGCAGAAGAGTTATAACATGTGGGGTTTTGGATATTTGAACTAATTTGGAGATTGGAGACTATTGAGAGCTTCTTTGTCATGGCATTGTATTAGAGTTTGGAGTGCATTGAGATCCTCATTATTTTACTATATTTTTTGAGGTTAAAAATGGCTCCAATTGGTGCAATATTAGAGTTACTGGACAATCTGATACTCTCTACTATGGATAATACAATCAAAATCAGCAAGGATTTTCTCGCCGATATTCATAGTTGTTTACAAGATGTACATGACAAGATTGAATTTTTGCAGCTTGAATCTCAGCTATAACAAGAAAAATTACAACAACGGAGTCATCATTCTAAACCTGCTTTTGTTTAGAACATTGAAACAACAACCCATCAGCAGCAAGTCAATAATGTCACAAAGTTAGATCTAGTGCCCAATGAAGCAACAAAGTCACATGCAGATGCAGAAGTTCAGTTTGCACTTACCAAGCCCATCATCAGACCTTGGGAAGAGCTTATCCACAACAAGCACAGAATAGGTCTTGGATATGATAAGGAGGTGTCCTTTCATATTTCAGATTACTTAAAGCCCATCTAGTTTCAGAGTTCTGGATTTCTTCATGACAGTTCATCTCTAGTTGTTCCAGATTCTGCCTCTTTTCTATAGCAACAGATTGTGAAGTGCCAACAATGTGACTGAGTTGGCCATCTGAAAGATCATTGTTTTGATCTTCATCCATGTAAGCACTGTAATAAAACCAGTCATTCTTCAAACAGGTGTTTCAGAAACAAGCCTCCTGCAAGAATAAAGATTCATCTTGGATGGATCACTTCTTGGCAATGGGCATCAACAGGCAAGAAGATATTCCAGTCACATGTCAGAACTTGTTCTAGAGTATTGAACAATCTTGTAGTTGAGTTTTCTCCATCATCTCAACTTGTATCTAACAGGGGGGAAGTGATGGTCATCTACAAACTTCAAAGCCACATCAAGTGAGCCTGAGCCACAACCTACCATACCAGATTCAGAGTTGTAGCCAGAGACAAAGATGCCTCTAAGCATGACTTCAGTCGGTGATACCTATTCAAAGAATTGGGGACACTTCCTCCAGCAAAAGACTTCAGCTTCTTGCCAATTTCGGAAGAGTTCCAATAATTTCATTAAGCATTGCAGAGTTGTTGGTCATCCTTAAACCATCACAGGTTGAGACTTCCCTTTTCAAGTTGAGGTTCTCCCTTTTATGCGAGGTGAAACCTCCCTTTCATGGTTGAAGGTTTCCCTCTTCAAAACATTAGGAGCACTTCCTCTAGCAGAAGACCTGAGCTTCATCCCAGACTTGGAAGAGTTCCAGGAGTTGCACTAAGTGTTCCAGTGTTAGTGGTCATTCTTAAACCACCACCCTTTATACCAACATTTCAAAGAGCACATTTAGCCTAGTGCTACCATGCATTTTTGCACGTTTTGTATTAAAGCTCTCTTCTTGGACTCATACATAACCTTTCGGATTAAGGGGGGGGATGTTGGACACCTAATCCTCTAAGGGTTGGTGTGGAAGCTGAACAACCAAAAGGAGTCCAAGAGACCACTTGGAATATGAATCCAAGGGTCACACCATGTACTATAAATGTATATCATTTGTTAATAATAAATGTACTCTCATGTTTATCATTCAATATTCTATTGCTACCCTATGTGGTTGTTTAACAAAATATACCTTCAATTAATATATTTTTAATAATAATTAAAAAATATTTATAAAATTTGATTAATTGTTTTAAATATTTCGTCCAAGTTGATTTTCTAATTTTTTTTTTAATATCATATTACATTTTTATATTAACATATATTCAGATGACATTTTGATGTTTGTGCACATTCAAATTATACTATCCATATTAAAAAAAAAAAATCAATAATCTTCTCATAAATTATATTTTTAAATTTACCTGGATCTTCAATACCAATATGTTGGACATAATGTCATTTTGTCGTAGGTGATTCAAGTACTACTTACAAATTATGTTTTTAAATTTATTTGGATCTTTAATACCAATATGTTGGACACAATTTCATTTTGTCGTAGGTAATTCAAGTACTACTTATAACTGAACTTTCAATTTGCTTTAATTTCAGGATGTTTTGTAAATTGAATTATCATTGTGAATAATATTTTTAAAATTTTACATATTTTTCATTTTAATATTATTCTTAACAAATTTATATTAAAAATATATATTTAACATAAATTAATTATAATTAAAATTATGATTTTTTTAAGTATGTAGATTTTATATTACATTAAATTTATATAGGGTACATCATATTTGTGATTGAACCATAAAACCATAATGTTTGGTCGTACTATCACAACCTTGAAGATGTGAGACAAAAATACAACCCAAAAATACCAAAAAGTGGCTTGAGCTAGAGAACCAGGTGCATAGTTGAAAGAGGAAAATGGCTTGAGGTTAATAAAGAGGTTGAAGCCATCATTCCCATAGTTTTAGTGTAGAGAGTCGAGTAAAGAAAATATATGAGATATGAAAGCATGGATGGCTAAGTGGTTTTAGAGGACCTATTTGTGTCAGCTTGCTACTCCACATTATGTTGAGGAACCTCTTCTATAATCAACATTAGATCATAGTAAACATTGGCTTCCGGTTGAGGATGAATAGTTGACTTGGTGATGACACCTACACCTGAGTCGTTGATGTGGAGAGAATTTCTTGAACTAGAGGAAAGTCCATGTTGAGTTGTTGTTGATGCCTTGTGCCATGAGGATGATCATTGCCACTACCTTCAAGAATTTTGGTGTCGTGCTCTAGATTGGCAGTTGGACTCTAAGATGTGGAGGCAGTAGCAAAGGTGGTGGTATAGTGCAACTGGAGGCTTAGGGTTTTGCCCATGTCTTTCATCACTGCCATAACACGACCCAGATAGAACTCTAGGTCGAGGAGATGAGCCTCGAGCACCAAGGAGCCCTCCTCATGATAACAAAGATGACACTTAAGTGTGTTGAGAAAATTCCATGCATAATCCTCGACATTGCGAAGCTCCAAGGTTTCTAAATCGTCCACCATGCGCTAGTAGCGATGAGGAATACTAGCATCAAACTGATCAAATATGAAATCATGTCATGGTAGAGGCATGGGTATGCTTCTGCCTCTTCCCACTTCACAAGGACTTCCCCTTTCAGGAACCATTAGAGTGTGATAACAATGAGGACATACTATGGAATCACTGTAGAGGAGCAGAGCACAACTATGCTTCTTGAGAGATCTTTTGAACATTCATCCGGTCCATCTACCAAAACTTATAACCATACCTATGGCATGAAGACGAGAAGGTGAATATGACAAGTGTGTGAGGGTTGTGGAGAGTAAATTCCTAGAGGTTGAAAGGTCACTACCTCGATAC
Organism: Pinus taeda; assembly: GCA_000404065.3. Lineage (NCBI taxonomy): Eukaryota > Viridiplantae > Streptophyta > Pinopsida > Pinales > Pinaceae > Pinus > Pinus taeda. The sequence continues at coordinate 200,753 of APFE031362939.1, forward strand.
ACTTTGCAATTTCATAGGTACAAAAATTGAGGAGGTCACAAGGGATCCTGGCTATGAGAATTATTGGGTGGGGATATCAAGGTCAGGGAGCATGTCTATCATCAATGGCGAGGGTGTTTTCGATGGCCACTTGTTTGACACTCACATCTTGGGAAAAGTATGGAATATTTTATTAACCAAATAAATAATAAAATTAATATAATATTAATGTAATATTAATGTAATTTTGGAAAATTTACTAATAAGAAATGAGGTCACAATTATCTATAGAGTGATAAATGTGACCATTGATTCATATATGAATCAACATTTAATGATTGTACAATTTTATCACTTTCTTAGAATGATTACTCATCTTTGAATTTGACATACTTTTAAACTTCTTTAGTCTCACTTTTCTTCTTTAGTGCATGTGTTTGTTTGTTCCTTGTGCACACACTTCATGTTTACAATTTTTGTTTGTTCCTTGTGCACATATGACATGCTTATAATTTATATGATTTCCTTGCAAACCAAATTCCATGCATACTTTGATTTTGAATGTCTTGATTATCTTGCATTGATTTACCAATAGTTTGTGTTTGAATAATGATGAGGATGGTGGTATGTGAGGCTATTCATCAAGATTCAATTATCCTAAATATAAAAATAAGTGATCCAAGCTAATTCTAAGTCATATGTAATATTTATAGAACATCATTCCATTATTGTGACGACACAACCAAATAAAAATGATCATGCTCAATAATTTCTCCCCTTTCAAACGTTTCACTTGCATAAGTAGCCCCTTCTGCTCCCTAGTATATAATTTATCAGTTATAATGTGACTATTTAGTCAAGAAAATAATTTAATTCCAAAAAGTGGCATATATATGTAGAGTTAAATTAATCGCACATACATGCATTTGTGTTGTTAACTATATTAGATCCATATTAACCTCAAATATATTAAGCACCAAGAAGTATTGAATATATTGGGATGCAAATCATTCCAAAAGTACAACAACTTTTGGAAATGTTCCATGTTTCTGTGACTCAAGGAATTTGATCCCTTTGAATGCTTCATTCATTTGGGGTTAAGATTAATTGACATAGGTTATTCTTCTTCTTCTTTGTGTGTGCCTATTTATTTTTTCCAAGGAAAACCTTGTAGGGAAACTTTCAAGTGTTTTCCCATATTCGCAAATGGTACCTAATATATATATGTCAACGTGAATTATGATAGCTATCTTCATATGGATATTGAGTGAGCTATGCCATAATGCTAGTAGGCCCAAATACTAAACATTGAAAAATGATAAATGGAGGATGGAAAGCTTATAATGGGGCTTGAAAACAATTGTAAATCAACAGATCTTTTGGATATGGGATAAAAAGAAAAATATTCTTTAAGACTCTCATCACACCTATTATTTTATATAGATGTGAGATTTTGGGTTGTAGTATCTACAAAGACTCATGGATGAAGATAGAACCAATCCAAAATTATTTTATAACCTACGATCTCATGATTAAAGGAGATACTCCCTTTCTTATCCTCCTAATTGAAGCAAGATTTTTCCTCATTGAAAGCATGGCCATGACTAGGTATCTTAAGTATAAGAAGAAGTAAAATAACATGGAATCCAAGAGGTTTCCTAAAATTGTTGGTAACACTGGCCAAAATCCTCACCTTAGGCTAAGGGGGGGATGACATAAGTACCCAAATTTCTAACCATTGGGAGAATACATGAAGAGATCATTTTGCAGCACAAAGATAATATTAAAAATATTATTACATCAAAATTTAAGGAGAAATTATGGGGTGATAAAGAGGTAGAGGGAAAAGGGAAACTAAAATATTATAAGGAAGTGATCAACCCCAATATTGAAAATAGAAAATATTAAGTTATTTCTTGAATAATGTTAACAATAAAATAAACATTACTAAAACAAGAACAAATTCTCATGAACTTCATAGTGACACTGGGAGTGGGTCATTTCCCAAAACACTATGGGATAAAAAAAGTATGTCACCTTTGACACATTATGATGATTGAAGATGAAAAGGATTTTCTCTTAGATTGTCCATCTTATACTTACATTCAATCTAATTTCTCGAATTTCAAAATATTTGTAGCACTACCAATTCTATTAACCTTTTAAGTCAACAGAACTATGGTGATCTTGGAAGTCTTCCCTCAATACTTCTCAATGCTTTTCTAGCATAGAAATAAAATGCTAAAGAATTCCAAACAATCTCTTCCCTTCCTAGAATCTAATAAACCACATCAATCTTAGTGTACATTAATCATCGTCATCAATTAATCCATACTAAGATCCTACATTATGCTCCAAAGTACTCTATCACTCAAACTAACCATAATATATTTATATATATATATATTTAACTAAATTCAATTTTTTTTATTGATACTCTCTTAAAGTAGTTTGTAAAAATTCCACCTTTCAACTTAATTATATTTAATAATTTTTCCTTATTAAATATATATAAACTATATATATTACCAATACTATTTTAGAAAGTATATTTTCATTATATATATATATATAAATTAACTAATCGATTTTTTTTAATTATACTCTCTCGAAGTATGTTGTAAATTTACTTTCAACTTAATTATATTATATTAATAATTTCCTTATAAATATATATAAACTATATATATTACCAATACTATTTTAGAAATTATATTTTCCTACTTCAAATTAATCGTATCCTATTAAAATAATTATCTATATAATAGAATATTATAAAAACTTAAATATTTATACATTTATTATTAAAAAAAATTTAATAATATATTATTAAAAATAAAAAATCTATTAACTCAACCTATATTATATATATTATATATTATAATAATATATATTTATATATATTTAATGTTAAAATATTATATTAAAATATAAAAAAATATTAGAAAGTATCGATAAATGTAAATATAAGTTCAAACAAAAATATGGAAAATATCAGCAATTTAAAAACTCAATAATAATTTCAAAACATTTACACCACCTAATTATCTAACACACGAAGAAAACAAGACTCTAGGGAAGAGAATAATAACAGACACCAAGAAACGTTCGATATATGTGTATGAATTTTACGTGTAATGCAACTCTCGTTATATGTGTATGAATTTTAAGTGTAAGACACCTCAACAAGAAATTGTTTAACGCTCATTAACCATCTACAACGAATCGATAATACACACTGTATCCTACAAGTATTATAAGAACAAGGGAAGCTGCGATGCAGCAAGTCCCTGCATTGAGCGGAGGGTGGAGGATGAACCAAGGGATAGGCACTCGGGTAGACATGGTAGGTCTGCGCAAGGCTGGGGTCAGACATTTAGACAATATGTCAACTTAAATGGCAAGGGTTTTGCTTAGTTACAATAGCAATTCATGGGATGCAAGGACCTGCACATATGCAGCCTTCCGCTTCCTGTTTCATTATGTTCCTATGTAAAAGATATGAGATGGGTTTTAAACGTTGTATTTAAAAGATAGAGTAACTTCCAAGCTGAAAAAGACTTTCAAATGCACAGGTATTCAAGAATAGAAGAAAAAAAACAAGGCGATAATAAATGATGTGAAGGCTAGCAAACCAAAAAATCAAGACAACTCGGTAAATGAAATCAAAACCTGATCTAACCAGAGCTTAGGGTTTTGGTTAATTACAACGGTAAGTCATGGGATGCAAGGACCTGCACATATGCAGCGGTTCGCTTCCTGTTTCATTCTGTTCCTGTGTAAAAGAAAGGAGGTGGGTTTTAAAAGACACAGTAACTTCCCAGCTGGAAAAAAGCTTTCAAACGCATAGGTCATAAGCATAGATTGCTCAAAGCATAGAGAAATGTTACACAGAAACAACAGCTACTGTCGAACCCTACTTAAAAAACTTTTAGAGGTAAGATCTTTTCTAAGTTTCCTATTACGCAGAAAGAAATCAACAGATCGAAGTTGTGTGTCCTTTGAGCACAGTTGGGTGTTCTTTGAGTTGAATTTTCATTTGGAAGGAAAGAGTCGTGAGATTCTGGAAAAATGAGGACTCGAGGCACTTTTTACTCAGCCGCAGTCATCCTGCACGGCCGAGGGCATCTACTTTGCCGTAGCCCTGACCCTTCCATCCAGCTCAAATTTTGTCTAAAACTACTAAACTTCAACTAGATGTCCAAACTATGCAGTTGTGTTGTCTCAAAGTCGCTGCTATCTGGCAAAACCGTCAAATTGGGTGCAAAATTGCAGTCTAAAATTGCAATCAGGATTCGGCTTCTTCCATTGAATGTCTCGAGGGAATTGTGATGGAACACTTCAGAGAAGTTTGGCAGGCTCACTGGCGATTACTGGACGACATAACGGTGGGAGTGCATAGACGCGTAGACACCACGAGGCCCACCATGGGGTTTCCTTTAGGAACAGCCCTGGTTCTGTTGATAGTTTTCAACGTCATTGCATTGTTTTCATGTTGTTACCATTGGGAGAAGTTCAGGACTCTGCACAGCCAATACACGGGTACCGGTTTTCACGATCCATCCATTTCTCCAGTTCAAAGCTTTGCCATTGCACATCGACGCCAATTCTTCGTCATCGAAAGACGTTATTAAGCAGGTGATGCTTCTGTTTCCCTGTTTTTTGGCTACCAATTAACACCCAATACAACCTTTCTATCCAAATTGTTTTCAACAATATAGTAAAGGAAAAGAAAATTGAAATGCCTTTTTTTAATCACAGTGTCAAAGTGCCCTTGCCCCTCCTTTTTCTTCTCTTGCTGCTTCGCACCTTCATAAAATAGAGATAGGAACCAGATGTGCAGCTCGGCGAGATGGCGGTAATTACATATATAATACACTCTCTGCTTTCGGTTGAGATTACCAACATTATGGCCTTCCAAGGCCATGGCAGGAGCGAACGCCACTAGAACTGGTCACAGGGTATGGGCTCGCAGGAAGGATAAGCTTTCATGGCGGTTGTCTCGTTGTAAGCCCCCGAAACTCCCTTGTAAGCAACGCAGAGATGGAATCCATGATTATTGTAGTCACACTTCGCTTTCATGGCCGTTACCTCGCTGTAAGCCCCCAAGACTCCCTTGTAAGCAACCCAGAGATGGGATCCATGATTATTGTAGTCACGCTTCCTGATTCAGAGAATTGCGGCATTACAGAATGATTTCCCCTTAACACAGAGAAACAGAAAAGCAGGCTCTGTGAAAGGATGGATGGCTTTGGTTAGGTATGTATCGATTTTACCAATGTTCATTAGCTTAGCTTCTTCTGGTTTTGTATTAGGCCTGCCTAAAACACAGCTTTAATGACTTCCTCTGGTTCTGTATTAGGCCTGCCTAAAACATAGCGTGAATGACAGCTTGAGCTTGAATGACCAGGTGGACTTGTGCCAGAGCAACATGCAGAGTAGATCTCGCATAGTCTGCATAGAGATAGGTTCTTCCTTTTTTGTCTCGGCATCTACATATAGCTTTGAGTCTGCATAGTAGATATAGCCACCGAGGTGTTACAAAATAACCAGATGGCAGTGTTAAAGTACCAGATGGTAGTGTTAAAGTACCAGATGGCAGTGTCATGTAACCAGATGGCAGTGTCATGAAGACAGCAAGCAATCAACCAACTTTGATATTGCATTCGGTTGCATTCGGTACCTCCCATAGCATTTAATGCTTCGAACTAATACTAACATTAGTTTGACACTTTCAAAATGCAAATAAAATGTAAATGAAACCAATGAATATAATGAATATAGTATATAGTTTGGCCTCCCCGCCTCGGGAAGAGGCCAAATAACACGGTAAACTACAATGTACTAAAAAACTTTCAATATACACCATCAACCGCCATTAAGAAACAGCTCACAAGCAGGTTAACTAATGCTAGCATCGAGGTTTTCGATTACTATAATCCCTGGCCATTGCCAGATGGAAGGGACTAATAAGGTGACAACCGCCATATTATTATAAGCCAATATGAACCAGGATTGTAGGCAATGGCAGTCCTTGCCAGTTTGAAACCACATTTTACATTTGCGATAATGCATATCTATGGTAATTAATGAATTTGCAAAATGTATATGATAGATAAGACAGAGTCAAACATTATTGTCAAAGTTATTATGCACAAAAACATCATTGTCAACGCTGAAGCCTGCCCGATCACTCATTGAACCTTGCCCGAGTACATCTAGTTGCTATTCACAGCTGAAGTCCTCTCGGGATGAAGGGAACAGTCACCGTTTTAGGACCTCAAACACTACAGAGAATGCAGAAATGTTTTCATTGTAGCTACCTAAATAAGAAAATAATCACAGCGAGCCTTGGTAGGCTTGGGAATAAAGGTTAGACAATGTTCATCAAATCCTTGAACATTTGCAAACTTGCTAAAAGATCTGTCCATTCAAAACATTCAAGAATCAATGTAGATATGAGCCATAGGAAAAAGAGCTGTACATTATAAATATTACACCATCCGCAATTTTTCCTACCTTTCATCAAATATTTCCAGGTTGAAAACAAAGAAGGAATACAATGGGTAGTCAGAAAAAGCTCCCTCTCATGATCCATGCACTGGGAATCAAATTCCTCTGCGATAGTTGTTGCAAGTCGTGGACTTTGAACAGCATTTACTTTATTGGAATGTTCTATAGTCACATTTCTTCCAGTGACAGAACCTACAACAGAACTATCTCTAAGAAGTGTTTTCACTGAAATAATTCAGAACAATTGCTTGCACTACAAGGGCAAACTGAAAATTCTTGAACCAAGGGAAACACAAAACAAGGTAACATAATTTCTAATCTTTTACAATTACCTGATTTTTTTGGATATGCATTTCACTTGAGACAACATCAAGAATAAAATGCTGAAACAGGTCAATGGGACTGAAATTACAATCCAGTAGCAACATATAGGACTAATATTCAAACTATTTATAAGGAAAGCAAATTCATTTCCATGCCTTTTCTCCTCTCAAATTTGTTGAGTTCTCACTTACTTTTCCCACGTTTACCCGTTGTTGTGGCTGAACATGTTTCATAGTAACACGCATGCCAATGCATTGATTATCCCTAAGCATTGACTCACATAATATCATAAGCAATAATCAATGAAATATGATAACAGATGTAATAATGGAAGCGGTGCATCAAATGTTATCCTCACACAAGCAGTGATCATCCTGGTCTAATGATACATATTCCAACCATCAGTGATTAAGAACTTAGCATTAGCGGGATTAACTACTACTTATTGAACATGAATAAAGAGCGTAATTACATATATAAGGAATTACAGCCATGTCTCTCTGTGAAAAAAAAGAGTCCGAACCGCTTTTCCATCCTCTTTTCCTATAACATGATGAGAACATCTATAAATGAGAACCATGACAAAGCCGGAAAAGAAAATCCAAGATCTTCAAAACATATTTTGGTAATAGATGAATACGAAATAACCTTTCATTTAGGACCTCAACATCTTGTTGCCCCTGGTTGGCTCGACAAATCCCCCATTCTACAGCAATGTGGCGACAATGGATGAGGTTCTAGTTGAATCATGTCAATTTTAGTCACAGTGCTTACTAACTAAAAATAACCTTATGATCTCTTTCTTCCAGTAAAAAAAAAATAAAAAATAAAAAACAAAATCCAAAAAACAAAAAACAAAAAATAAAAAACAAAAAACAAAAAAAACAAACAAACAAACAAACAAAAAAAAAAAAATAAACAAACAAACAAAACAAACAAAACAAACAAACAAAACAAACAACAAAACAAAAACAAAACAAAAAACAAAACAAAAAACAAAACAAAACAAAACAAACAAACAAACAAACTTTAATTAAAAATATAAGTAAAGTTAAATTAAACCAAAACGAAACCAAGTGAATCTTGCATGCAGTAGCCAAGTGGCTGCCCCTTCTGGATCTTTGGCCTTCTGCTCTAACATGAGACTGTTGGTATCAATTTTATGAAATCGATTTCCCTATCTGCCAATCTTTTGTTGTCCACAAACACCACCAATGCACAACTTTTGTTGTGTGCATTCACAGCTTTAGCTGTATGTATTCACCAAGTGGGTCTTGCATGCAGTAGCCAAGTGGTTGCCCTTTCTGGATCTTTGGCCTTCTACTCCAGCATGAGACTGTTGGTATCAATTTTATGAAATCGATTTCCCTATCCACCAATCTTTTGTTGTCCACAAACACCACCAATGCACAACTTTTGTTGTGTGCATTCAAAGCTTTAGCTGTATGTACTCACGAGTGCACAACTTTTGTTTTCTGCATTGGAGCAAGCAACACCGATTACAGTTTTATGGTGGTGATATGAAAGGAGGTAACATTCATTGGTCTGGTAAGCCAGGGTAAATCCTCCGAACATGCAAAGAAATCTCAAACAATCCCTTTATGGTATTGTAGCAGAGCACGAGACGATGAAGAGGAATAAATAACGCTAATGCTTTTGAAAACTCCCATAACACAATGAAATATTGCAATAGGGATTCGACCTGGCAAACTATTTATCATGATTGAAGGTATGGGCTGAAATACTCTTAAATTTGAATCTCTGTTTGTAGAATTTGTCATTGTTTCAGTTGAGTGTATGCAACACGATGTTTTCCCAGAACAAGGGTAAGAGGATGAGGATATTGGAGGAAACATCATCTAGGAACAATTTAGAGGGTCTCAGATCCGAAAAGGGTGAATAATTGAGGAAAAACAATAAACAATTTAGGGTTTCTGGTGCATGAGAGGGTTTGATACCCAAGGTTGAAGAAATGAGGGTTTCCGTAAAGGTCAATGCAGAAAATGTGCAGCGTAAAAATGATAAACATTCTTTCTTTCGCTAGGTGTATGGTTGTATAACCCTGGATCATAGAAGTCAAATCTGTTATTTGGATCGAGGAGAGAAATATGAATGCCATTTCTTTCATATAATACCTGAGGGGCCCGTTCCAAAGCCTACTTACATTCCAAATAATGCATATCCAAAGCCAATTCAAGTTCGACCAGCATCCCTTTGCTCGGGTCCAAATTCATCCGCAGTTGGTCGATGAGCTGCCACCGTGACTTCCCGGGGCAAGGAATATCGACAAGCCCTAAGAATTTCCACATGCTCTAGTGATGCTAGCGCAAATGATATTTCAGATCACTTGAGATTCAACCTCAAGGTAAGACAGAAAAATTACAATTATTAATACCCATTAATGAGTCACATAATTTCTGAATACATGTTTAGAACTCTATGTTATTGTAATCAGCAAGTCCCTGCAAGTACTCGGCACTGCGATCTAGCAACACAATATTTGAGTTTATAGACGATAGAGACATCACGATGAAACAATGCATGTTATGGCTTCGGAGTAGATCAAAAGAACTCGCCAGAGTTAGGAATGAGTGCAAAGAGGTGGAAGGCTCCTCGCAAGGTTTTTTGCTTGTCATATAAGCTTCGACAAGGTTCCATACGTTGTGTAAGCTTGGGTGGTAAACACGGGCTCTAACAGGTGTCAACATGCAAATATCTCTATGAACAAATGTCTAAGCGTTGATGCTACTAGCTTAGGTGCTAGCTAGTCTTGCTTGCTTTGGTGGGTTACGGGTTGAATCGTGTAAATACAAACACAGTGACCTAAACTTTCATGTAAATATGATCGAAACTTTACATCTCCAAGGAAACTTGACATCCCAAACAAAACTTTCAAAAAAAACAAAACAAAAAAAACAAAAAACGACGCAATGTTTTTTTAAAACATTAGTTAAATGGATTGGTACGCCTAAATTAATATGACATCAATCAATATCCTGGCAATAAGACCTCCAAAACAGAACTTTCGATTTTTTGAACTCCCAAACAAAAATTTCAAAAAAACAAAAAAACAAAAAAAAAAACAAAAAACGACTCCCAAACAAAACTTTCAAAAAAATAAAAAACGACGCAAAAAACATTAGTTAAATGGATTGATACACCTAAATTAATATAAAATCAATTGATATTTGAGCAATAAGACCTCCAAAACAAAACTTTCGATAAAACAAAAAACCAACGAAATGTTTTTTTAAAACATTGGTTAAATGGATCGGTATGCCTAAATTAATGTAAAATCAATCGATATCGATCGCTATAGTCCCATGCTGGAGGCAGGGACTAATAAGGTGACAACCGCCATATTATTGTAAACCAATATTTATCACAGCTAAATGTGGTAAGCCAGATATATTAAGGGAGCATGCTGATTACAGAAATTATAGGAATAGTAACCTTTAAAAAGCGTGCTAATTACTCAACTTTTGTTTACAGCATCTGTAACCTTTTATAATAAGTGAATATGATTTACTATGATGGGTTATTTGCATTTATGTCTATCCTAAATCTAAATCTCAGGTTCATGGTGAAGGAATTAAAGAAAAAACTAAAATTTATAATAAATAGGTTAAAACTTATTTTATTTTATGATATATATCATATTATTAAAATTTAAACGTTTTATAAAAATTAATTAAATTATAGTTTTATTTTAAATTATTATTAATAGAGGTTTATTCTACAACCGAGTATGATGTGTTATTTTGTCCATGTGTCATAAAAGTTGAAATG
>APFE031362941.1:0-20044 GCA_000404065.3 Pinus taeda
AACTCTAGAATTAACCCAAGATGAGTTTTTTAAGATAAATATTGCGCCTTTTGACTTTTACAGGGGTACACACCCTCCTCTTTACATACAGAGCATATAAGTACGCAGATTTCCTGAACAGAAGGTGCGGGCCCGCAGGAAAAAGTAAGAGAAGGTGCGGAACAAGAGTTACATTGCTTTTATGATGTCTTTCTCTCATTTTTCAAGCTTGCTTTGAAGAGCTGAGGCTTAAGACTTGCTTAGGAAGCTGGTATAGGTGATGATAGGCCTACACTGACTGCAAATAATCAAGGTGACGATATTTTTGTGTAACAGTAGTCCTCCATGACCTTCTGTGCTTCCTTTTCCACCAAGTAATTTAACAGAATGCCATCGGGATCTTTCCAATATAGTACGGAATTAAGAATGCAAAACTTGGCAGCTTTCAACTTGAGTGTTCTCACTTTGTTTCTAGTCATGCCGGGTGGTGGTGACAAATTTTTAAGCACATATATGATATCTGAATACCACGGAGAAAGAGCAAACATTTCAGATACCTGAATTGATGATCCTTCCTCATTCTCATCGGACATAGCAGCGATCAGATTTACGTCCAAGGCGTGCAAGTTTGACTCGGCCATTAACTTTTCCAATCCCTGTCCTTTAACCAGCTTTGTGGGCTTTATTTCCACATCATATTCCAGCAAGGCTGCAATCCACTTGCCTCATCTTCCTTCCGGATCGGTCTGCACTAAAACATCTTTGACAGCAACACTAGGAACATAGGCCAAAATATGAGAATGCAGAATATATACCTGGAAATCTTTCAATGCCTTCACAAGTGCAAGGGCTTGCTTCTCAATGCTATTGTATTTTAAGGCTGCATCTCTTATAGCTCTGCTGAAGAATGCAATGGGTCTTTCATGATCATCTCTTTTCTGCAATAACACAGCTACCATAGTGTGCTCCGAAGAAAATGAGAACAATATAAAATCCTAAGTGTAGTCTGGGCTAACTAGAACTGGAGCTGAGGAAAGAGCCAATTTGACCAAATTGAAAGATTTTATAGCCTCCTCCATCCATTTCACTTGTGTGTCCTTCTTAAGCATGTTTTTCATCTCTCTTAGGTGTTCAACAAGATTAGGTACAAAGCGGTGTAGAAAATTCATTTTACCATTGAAAGATTGTATCTCTTTCTTATTCTGAGGCAAATCGATTTTCTGAATTGCTTGCACACGTGTTGGGTCAATACGAATTCCATCTTTTGAGATAATGTGCCCGAGTAGTTTGCCTTCCTCCATGGTGAACAAGCTCTTTTTCAGATTCAACGACAAGCCATATTTTCTGCACTTTTGAAAGACAGTTTTTATATGGTACATGTGCTCTTCATCAAATTTTGAAAACACCGTCAAATCATCCAGGTACACAACCAAAAAGACATCCTTCTCATTTGCAAAAGCCAAGTCCATTGCACGCTGAAATGTGGCACCTACGTTCTTCAAACCGAAAGGCATTTTAGCGTAATGAAAGGTTCCCCATGGAGTGGTGAACGTTGTCTTGTCTCGGTCATCTTCATGGACAAAAACTTGGTTATATCCAAAATAACCATCAAGTAGTGACATATGAGATGCTCCTACTACTCGCTAAAGTATATGGTCCATTTTGGGCAGTGGATAGTTGTCTTTCAATGAAACTTTATTGAGATTTCTAAAACCAATGCATAAGCGAATCTCACCTGTCTTCTTTCGTACAGGCACCAAATTAGAGATCCAACCCGAAAATCTAATGGGAACAATGATTCCTGATTTGTACAACCTGTTGATCTCCTTTTCAATAGATGGGAGCAACTTTGGATTTAGCCTTCTCAACTTCTATCTGAATGGTTTTTGATTGGGCTTGATGGGTATAGTGTGCTGAATTATATTGGTATCATATGTCTTTAAGTCAGAATAGTCCCAAGAAAACACATCTGCAAATGAAGATAGAAAATTGATATATTTGTCCTTGATCTTTGGTGGTAATGCTTTGGACAATTTTACCAATTTAGGATTAGGAGCTGTTCTGATATTGACCTCTTCCACACCCTTCTCTGTTGGCTACAATGTTGGCTTGCGGGCCACATCATCTTGATCAAAGAGTTCTTCTAAAGGTATCAATCCTTTAGGAATAATGTTATTATTCAGCTGCAACACGTCCATTTCATTGATCTGCACCTCATTTGTACCATTACCATTACCATCGTCATTTTCTACATCAATTGAGGTCTCTTTGAACTTGCCTTTACTTTGCAGAAAATCATCAATCTCGTCATCATCTTGGAAAACTTGCCAATATCTCTAATTGTCTGGAACAATCGGACGATGATTGACATGGATTTCAAAATTATTTCTGGAGTTCATTGAGATCTTCAAACTACTTGCTGCCTTAGCAAGGGCATCAACAATGCTATTTTGTATACGAGACACACATGTCAAGGTGTATTCTGAAAATAATTTTAGGATGTCTAGAACTGCATTACGGTAAGCCGGCATCCGAGGATGCTTTGCTTGATATTCGCCTCTGACCTTCTTGATAACCAATTCGGAGTCGCCATATACTAAAATCCTCTTAGCATTCAGCTTTCTTAGAATCTTTAGGCCAGCAATCAGAGCTTCATACTCAGCTTCATTATTTGAACAATCAAAAGCCAACTTGTAAGAGCATACTTGCACGTTACTAGGGACTTTGTTAGGGGCAGAGAAAGGACTGTGTACCCAAATTCCAATTCCAGTGCCATCATTTCCCACTGCTCCATCGAAATCCATGGTCCACAAACCTTCTTCCTCCTCTTGAAAGTGCTGGAAATCTGTTTGTTGTGCCTTGTCTGCTTGTTGTCCATTACTTTCAGCTGATTGCCCAATGGTGTTCTGTTGTTCTTGTTCTTCTTTCTTTAAAACTCCTCTGAAATTTTCTGTTATTTTGGGAATATCATCTGCTTCTACTAACTGACTATCGATATCATTGAAACTATCTGATTACAAAACAAAAGACTCTAAATCTGTATCTACATAATTAATCGGATGATTTATTGGTTTCTCCTTGCTTGTGATCATGTATTTCATTTTTTTTTCCCGATACAATTTCCTCATTTGGCCAAACACCGGAATCATTACATAGGAGAAATCTAGCTGTGGTGTCCCTTTCAATTTCGCTACCCAAGACCTGGAAAGAAGCATGCCAAACCTAGGAGGAATATCTGCTACAACAACATCCATCAAAACATTCTTCATTGGGAGCTGATCCACACTCACAACCAAGTCTTTGATGAGTCCTATACATCTTACTTTGCTAGAATCAAATGAATAGAGATCATGGTATTGCCAGGTGATGTCCAGACCAAGCTTATCCATGATAGCCTTGGGCATGAGATTGTGAGAATCTCTGGAATTGAACATGGCGTTATGCAACACAAAATCATGCAATATTAAACTGATATACAAGGGTGGCACATCACTATCAGGAGACTCACCATTCGATGTTGGCCCAAAAATCATTTCAGGTTGATCATCTTCGACATTCACCATGTCGGACATTGGGTCCAAATTCAACATTTTAGATACTTGTCCTCTATAATTGTTGTTCCTCATTATTTCATTCAAGGGGATGGATACCTTTAATTTAGAAATCTCATTCTCTAAATTAAAAGCGGGAATCTTTTCTACCTCTTTGACTGGGATTTCTTTCCTTTCCTTTTCTTTCGATGCAACTTGCTGATGTGATTGTTCTGCTGATGGTGATTTGCTGCTATCCAGATCAATCGCCTCCTTTCCTTTCCTTTTTGCAACTGATGAATCATTCTTTGATGCCTCAACGTCTTTCCTATTCTGAATTGGTTTGACCGGCACATCTCTGTTTCTAAGTGAATATCACTGCTGCCGGGCGGACAAAGCATTCATATAGCCTCTTTGGTACTCATCTGATTCTTCCTCCAAGACGGTGTTGTTTGCTAGAATAAAATCTACATCTTTGTGTACAGCCGAACTTTCTGCATACTCCTCATCCTCAGTAAGATAAATAGGCAAATCATCGGGAGTAAAGAGGTGGTTTTCTTCACCTATTATATTCCCGTCCTCATCTGATTCCGGTCCATGCACAAAATTTTGCTGCAAAGGTGGTTGTACTAGCTGTTGTGCTATCTGCTCTTAGGCTCACTGATCTCTTTGTCTTATTCTATATTGTGGTTGTTGCTGACCACGAAAGTTAGGATTTCTAACTTGTGGCTCCGGTTTGTCAAGTTTCACCCTTTCAAGCATCTGCTCTACCTTCCGGAGTAATTGATCTACCGAGGAAGACTCTTCTTTTACGGTGACCTTCTTTTCTGCCTTTGCTCTAGCTCTCTTGGTCAGCAGATTTGCTTCAGCGTTGATCGCTATCTTCTACATGTCTTCCATTGTGTCCGGTTCTCTCTCTCTTAATTGATAAGCCATGTCAGCATCAAAACCATCCAGGAACTTCACCATGGCTAGTGCCACAGGTGGCCTTAGATGATTTGGAATTTCGTTATAAACTGAATTGAATCTAATGCAATAGTCTTGGACCGACTCACCAACGTTTCTTTTGATTTTCTCATATTCAGCCAGAATTTGAAGAGGATTCTTTTTCACTTCCCAGCGGTTTAAAAATTATATTTGTAGGTCGGCCAAGGTAGCGATACGTGCAGCCGGCAAACCTCTGAACCATTTCCTCACTTCACCTGCAAATGTCTGTACAAAGAGTCTCATTGCCACATTCTCCGCATCGATCTCATGAAGTTCATAGAAGTCTGCCATTTTGTCCACATGTTGCTGAGTAGTAATGCCATTAGGGGTGCCATCAAAAAATGGGATTTTGCTTTGATAATCTGCAGGCATATCATCTAAAACTTGAGGCAAAACAAGGGGTGCAAAACGGGCAGCCATCACTCTTGGTGGATTTGGCCTCGGAGGTGTTGGAGGAGTGTGCACAGTTTGTAAGGGACTAGCAATTGGAGTTTGAAGCTAAGCTATAATGTATTTATCAATCGACCGGTTATCCCTTTCTGTCTCCAAGTCTACAAGAAACTATGGATTATGGACAGTAGAGTCAACCGCCCTTTCGAATTTGGTTTCGAACAACGATAGTTCAAATTGCTCATTAAACTCTAGCTCTTCAACATACTCAAAAATGTCCAGGCATGAATGGGATTTGAACACGGGAGATATAGAGCTCTCTTGACGACGAATTCATGAAATCAAATTGGTATTTTTGTAGATGTGCAGAGGATTTGGATCTGGATTAGCTCTGGTATATCTTCTAGAAGCCAGCGTGCTATTGAGAAAAATCAAAGGACACAACCAACTTACTCAGCCTATCCAATCCTAAACTTATCATTCGGAAGCTTAGAATTTTTGAATCTTTGATCGGAGATTCCACAGTAAGAGGATTTTTACACCAACGTTTCGAGTCCCGAATGGGATCCATCATCAGGGCAAAGAGAAAGATGATAAAGATGATAAAAAGGAGAGCCAGAAGGAGGAGATAAATACTCAAGAGGGAAAAAATAATGAAGGAGCAGCACGGGTCGGCCAGGGAGATTAATAATGAAGCTTAAAATTAAATATAAAAACATTAATTTTTATTTTTATATTTATTTTTATAAAATAAAATATCATTTAAATTAAGACCTAAAGAACAAAATCTTTTAAATAACCTAACAACTATATTAATATCTGAAACTTAAAATATATATTAATATTAATATCATAAACTTAATATAATATAAAACTTAATATATATAATAGTAATAATATATAATAATATTAATACCTAAAATTTTTATATACCTATCATGGAAATTAATAATAGAAATTAAACTATTAATTTATAAAGACATAATAATACCTATAAATTAATGATAATATAACCTTAATATAATAAAGTCTAAATTAATATTAAAATTCCTAGAACAAAATAAATAAATATCTATACAACTTAATCTGAATTTCTAAAATCTATATCACTATCTATAAATTAATGATAATATAACCTTAATTATTAATGATAATAAAACCTTAATATTAATATTATAAACCTAAAATCTATATAACAATAATAATTCTATAACTTAATATTTTTAAGGCTTAATCTAAATACAACCAAAACTTATATAACATGAAATTATTAATACTAAAAACCATAAAACTTAATATATATAATAGTATTTATAATCTTAGAATATTAATATATTTATAAAACTTAATATATATAATAGTGATAATATGTAATAATATTAATACCTAAAATTTTTTTATTGTACCTGGAATTAATAATAGAATTAAACTATTAATATTTATAAGACATAATATATATAATAGAATAAAATATGATATAAATATTATTATAAATAATCATATTAAAAACATTATTATTTATATATCCTAAGACTAATATAACTATATTACTAAAAAAATAATCTGAAAAAAACTTAATATATTAACATAAGTTAAATTAATATTAAAATTCTTAGAACAAAATGAATAAATATCTAAACAACTTAATCTGAATTTCTAAAATCTATAAATTAATGATAAAATAACCTAACAAATATCTAAATTATATAATAAAATCTAAACTATATTAAAACCTATATTAAAGACTAAGCTATATTAAAACTTTAGAAAGGGAAATGAAAAGGGACAGGGAGAGAAAAAACTAACCTGCTAGACAACTTACCTGGGACTGGGCTGACGCTTCTTGATCTCACTGATCAGGGGAAGCCAACTTCCGCTGATCTCCAAACCGCTATCTCTATTCAGATTACGAGGATGCTTCAAGATTTCGAGGGCTTCTCTGATTTTCCGCTTCTGATACTGCTCTTCTCTTGCGATAATTGATGCGCTTTCCAGGCAGATGTGGTGTTTAGTCTTCGAGGAGTGCTCTGCCAAGGCTGAGGTACGAGATCTTCCATTCCTAATGTCAGCACTATGCTCTTTCAGTCTTGTCTGGAGGGAGCGACTAGTTTCACCTATGTAGCTTATCCCACACGAACAGTCTATTTTATAGACTCCTTTGAGCTGCTGCTTGTCAATATCATCCTTAACAGACTTTAAACTTTCTCTGATGGTACCGGGAGCTGAGAATTGAGTAACAATGTTTTTCTTTCTTAGGATTTTTTCCATTTTATCAGTGACTCCTTGGATATAAGGTAGAAAAACCTTACCACCTTGAGGTTGATCTTGCTCTTTAGGTATGGGAGATGACAACCTCATTTCAGCTTTCTTTATGGCTTTTTTAATCTCATGATCCTTGTAGCCCAAATTTTTGAAATTTGAAACTAAATGCTTCTTTTCTTCGTTTATATGCTCTGGGTCAGAGATTCGGAGGGCTCTGATGGCAAGAGTGTTCAGGACGCCAAGCTTTTGCGTTGGGTGATGGTGGGAGTCCGCATGAAGGTAACTCTCTGTGTGAGTTGTCTTTCTGAAAACCTTATGGCCCAAAGAGCCATCATCTTTTTTGATGATGAGAATGTCCAAGAAAGGAATGCTCCAATTTTCTTCAAGTTCCATTGTGAATTTTATATCCGGGGAGATGGAGTTAAGGTGATTGAAAAACAAGTCGAGTTCTGCTCTACCATGGGTCCATTTTATATTAGTGTCATCGACAAAACGCTTCCACCAAGCTAGTTTTAAAGGATAAGAGTTCAAGGCCTTCTTCTCAAAATATTCCATGCATAAGTTGGCTACAATCGGCGAGAGGGGAGATCCCATTGCTACACCAGATGTCTGTTCATAGAATGCTCCTTGGAATGTGAATACGGTTGACCTTAAGCAGACTTCAGCCAGTTTTGCGGTCTCTGGATCGGCGACATTTCTTATAACCTGAATGGCTTCATCAAGAGGAATCTTTGTGAATAAGGAGACCACGTCAAAGCTCACCCGGATGTCATCCTTTTCTATTCTTTCATTTTTAATAAGATTCACAAATTCGTGTGAGTCTTTAATGATGGAGTCAGTGTTTCCAACTAGGGGTTTTAGAATCTTGGCGACATATTTAGCAAGCTCATAGGTTGGGGAGCCAATGGTATTAACTATCGGTCTAAGGGGGACCCCCTCCTTATGGATCTTAGGTAATCCATAGATTCTAGGAATGGTTTCGCAAGAGGGTGTTAATTTCTTCTTCAATTTTTCTTCCAGGCTGGAATCTGTGATAATCTTCTTTACATTTTTCATAATTTTGGCCATGGGATTACTGTCCAGCTTCTTATAACTACCGCAATTTAGGTGATCCTTCATTTTCTTTACATAGTCTACTTTATCAAGGATAACTGCTGCTCCTCCTTTATCTGCTCTAAGAACAACTATCTTGTCATTATTTCGTAAGGATCTGAACGCCTTTTGCTCTTCCTTACTCAAGTTGCTTTTGGGAGGCTTGGCTTTTCTCATGATGAGAGAAAACTCTTGCCTTAATGCTTCTTTGTCTTCAAGAGGGAGGTTGCTAATGCCATCTTCAATGCTACAAATCATCTTTTCTATGGGGAGGTTTTTAGGGGCCATTGCAAACCCCATCCCCTTGCTGAGAACATTAATGGCTACTTGGTCAAAAGCCTCGGAAGATAGGTTCACTACTTTTCTTTTTAATGCTGGTCCATATGCGCTTTCGCCAACCTCCTTGTCACCCTTGTTCAGCCCACTGCTTTTAACCACTACATTCTCGATAAAATTGACATTTATAGGGCTTAATTCATGCATCTTAGCATACTCACCGAAATTGTTTTCTCTGTTATGCGCATCTTCTCTGGACAGCTCTTCATTGATGTCCATTGTTATCAAATCTGTGATATCACCTCGTTTTTTGTTATTGTCGTTATTTTCATCCGATCCAGTTAAGTCTTTACTAATTTCGCTTGAATGAATCTGAGAGTGAATCTGAGAACTTGTTGTTATTACTTCTGCACTATTCATATGCTGGTTACTCGGATTGATCGACACGAATTCACCTTGCTTTAGGTCTTAATTTAAATGATATTAATTTATAAAAATAAAAATAAAAATTAATGTTTTTTATTAAATTTAAGCTTCATTATTAATCTCCCTGGCCGACCTGTGCTGCTCCTTCATTATTCTTTCCCTCTTGAGTATTTATCTCCTCCTTCTGGCTCTCCTTTTATCATCTTTATCATCTTTCTCTTTGCCCTGATGATGGATCCCATTTGGGATTCGAAACGTTGGTGTAAAAATCCTCTTACTGTGGAATCTCCGATCAAAGATTCAAAAAATCATAAACCACAGATCTCTGAAATCCAAAGCTTAGAATTATCGAGAAGTAAGGGGATTGATTTCGTCCCCAGCGGAGTTGCCACTATGTTAGCACCTAAATCTGCCTTAGGCTGAAGGAAGGCAAAATTCAGGGTAACCACAAACCACGCTCAGTCTGGTAGCTAGCCCAAACAGAACAAGAGAGGGCTCTCTTTGTGTCACGCTCAATGAATAAGTAAACGAAATAGTCTGAGATGACTTACAGTGACATATTGATCTTAGGCTAGTAAGTAAATATGGATACAGAAGCAATTTTTTATGAATGATTGAGTTTCTGGGATAGTATGGGACCAACGGACAACAATGAACAGAGAATTTAATACAAAGGCACATATTACTTCATGAGGCAAGACAGGCGGAAAGTCTAGCAATTTAATTTGAAGTAAAGGCAGAACAGAAAGATTGTTTAGGAGGGTGAAAATGGCATGGACACATGAATCCTTTTCAATAGAAGAAAAATACACAGCGTGAAACTTTCCCACAGGCAGAGCAATAAAATTTGAATTCTACCTTATCTAACTTAGAAAATTTCACTGGAAATGAATATGAAATGAACTGTGAAACATAACGAAATACATATGAAACATAATGAAATACATGTGAAACATAAGAGACACATTTGCTACACACACAACCACATGAATCTCATGAAACAGAGCAGCTGCCTTTCATTAATCCTCTGTCAAAATATACAATGAAGAAACAGAGTTTCTTTCCCACAGTCTCCCAGAAATTACAATCCAACCAACCCTTTGCAAATGGTTTGCATACAATATATAGAATATGCCATGAGGAAATAGAATGACCAAGAGTTGGGGAGTTTCTCAAATCATTACAAAATGAAGGTGGAAAGCCAACCATTAGCTACAGGTGCAGCGTTACAAAGATGACAAATGGCTTGGGTGAGCGTTTGCCTTCCTTTGCCACTTGGATAGAAGCCAAACTCTTTAAACTTTGCCTTAGTTGCCGAAGAAAGTGAAGTGTAGATGAGCAGGGCCACTTGGAGAAAGTCGCGAATCGAAATTTCGCGAAACGAAGGTGAATTTGGCATTTTTCCCTATATGCATCGCGCCACTTTCTAAATGCGCCATGCCACTTTGGAGGCTGTTTTGAGGCACCTGCAAGAGTCCAAAATGTGCCCAAGTGTACTTGTTGGAAATCCTGTCCTATCTACTTTCCAACCCAAGTGGCATTTCTGAATTTAGTGCTCATTTGCCCCTCCAAATCTTCATTCTTCCAAGACTGCTTCGTGTGTGTCAAAATAGGGGCAGAGAAGTCATTTTTTGGGTGTTTTTAACCTCCTGGAGACTCAAATCATGCCCAAATTTATTTTCCAAGCACCAGTAGTTGTGACTTTGCATGTTGAATCCAAAAATGTAAGCCATTTGTCATTTGGAGCTCCCAATCCTAAGCGTCGCGCCAGTGGCACGGCGCACAGGGAGAAAAAACCTGTGTTGTGACCAAAATTTTACCATGTGACCAAAATTGCCCCAAATTTCTTGAAATTTGGGGTGGAGGTTCTCTAAGAGGCACTATGCTAGGCCACAGAGGCTTCAGCCAAGATTTGAAGCTGATCTTGCTCTTTTTGCCTCTTTTGCCTCTTTGTTTCTTTGCTCAATTTTGCCTTCAAGCTCCTTATCCAAGCCTTTGCACTCATTTTATGTGCCCTGTAATGATAAAAAATCCTCCTTAGTATGGTTTTGTCTCTGTCGGCCTTCTCCAGCAGTATCTCAAGGTGGATTTTGATCCGGTCGAGCCAAGACTCATGGTCATTGTTAATCTCTTGCTCCAAGGTAGTGAGCTCGATCCTCCTTTGCTGGGCAGCTTGTCGATTCTCATGGATGTTTTGCAGCTCCATGATCTCATGCTGGTCCTCAAGCTGTTTGTTCTTCTGCTCCAAATACCTGATGATCCATTTGGCCCTCTCCAAATTGAGTGACAAGTCTTGGATCTCCGTGTTCTGCTCCTGGATGGTCATCCTAAGTCTAGCACTCTCCACATCTGCATCATCATCCTGAATGAGGTTGAAGTCGGCCTCCTGTTCACCTGATGGACCCTCATCATGCATGGGCCTCTTTCCCTTGTACTGTAACTGTGTTTTTGATGCCAGAAGTGAGGCCCCTTCCACCCCGGGTGGAGCTAAGTCTCGCTTTTTTGCTGCAAACAAGTGCCTATTGCCTCTCTGATATGTAATGAATACTGGCATAGTAGTGGTCTCATGGCGCTCATACTGATGAGAAGGACCACCTATCTCATGCTATGCCTCTGATAATACCTGTGAAGTGCTGAAGAGGTCACGGGAGATGAAGTCCTCCCAAGCAATGCCCAGCAATCCCAACTGATGATCCACCAAAATCCGGATAAGAGAAAAGTGATAAACACTGTTAAGTTGCTGCTGAGGGATCTTATGCTACATGAAGGTGTTCATCCTCTCTATGTTCCTGCAAATGAAAAATGGGAGGTTCATCATCCGCACCCTGGTAAAGTGCATGAGAAACCTGATGTGGTAGGCATATAGACGAGAGAATCTCCTCTCATAGTTGAAGTACTTCATGATCAATTTCATGAGCGGAGCATATTCATCTTTCAAATATCTGAATGGAAAGACTCTTGTGAGCTGTCTCAAGAAACTGGCCTTAATGTAAGGCTCATAATGTTGCCTATCCACCTTCTTTTTCTTGTGCCACTGTTCTCCAACATTCGGTATGTCGGTTGCCAATGAGATAGTTTCGGGTGTCAATGTGAAGGTGAACCCGGCCAAGATAGATTGACCTCCATGTAGGTGAAGCACAAAAAGACGGGCCAACTCATGATGAACTCTAACATTAGCCACCCTTTGACAAAATTCAAAACATGATAGATGCTGGAAACATGACATGGCAAGAAGGCAGGCCTGCAATTCAGTGAGGGTAGTTGGCTCATCCCTAACATGTTTACCACTCTTGTGATGTCACTTGGGAGCCTGTTCTTCTGAGGATGAATCACTTTGTGTCTCCATCTCATACTTTGATGAATGCTCAGATGCCATGACTGCTATGTGTACTGTACTTGGGCTGCCCTTTGATGATGGTGTGAAACTAGGTGTTGTTGTGATATCTGACACTTTGAGGGGTTTCATAAGCAACTTGAGGCAATTTGGCATGATTTCGGGCCTTTGTGGGTGTGCGTCGCGCGCCAAACCCAGTGCACCGCACCCTGTGTGTGCGCCGCGCCCCTCTGTGTGTGCGCCGCGTTCTGGGAAACGAATTCCACTCACTCCAAACACGCACTTTGCATTCTCAAACACTTTGCTATGTTTCTCAATAACCTTGATTAGCACAACAACTTTGTTTGCTTGTGGGAATTCTTATATAAAGACTTTGAAGTCATGGGTTAAATTTTTGCTTCTTCAAAAACCCATTTTGCTAATGTTATGTTTTGACACTTTTTCATTGACTTAAAGCAACACTGAATTTCACTTTTTCCTTTGAAATTTTAGCTCAAATGATGAAATTTTTGGCACTCTTTGCAGGGATTGCATGACAAGGCATTTGGCCACGGAAACCATGACTGCACCTGAAGAAATCAACTAACGACTTTTTTTGAAAATTTTATCACCAATGACACTGTTTGACTTTTCTTCAAAACATAGTTTAGAAGAACAATCGAAGTTTTGTCCACATGACGATGAAAATCTCTGAATCATAACTTTGTAAGGGCCTCACTCTGGCCTGCATGGATTTATTGGACATGGTTGAAGACCAAATTGATTAATCCCTAGACCTAATTATCGAAAATGACTTTTGTCCCTTAAAGGACCAGACCTTGACTGTTATGGACTTTAGTGATCATTGACAAAAGAACTAAGCCAGTAGGAGCCAGACATGAGGGGAAATGACTAGCATGACCTTTTCCGTCAGATTATGGCATGCCCCTAGCGGAATGCAGCTGGGTGAATGGAGTGGGACTCCTAAAAATGAAATGCATAAAGGGTTTTGATCTCTGACGGAGGACTGACCAGACCGACTCTAACAGGTTACTTCAGATGAAAAGAATGAAACAACAACTCCCAAATCAGGTATTAATCATTAAATGGTGAAATCATTACATCAGTTGAAGCTTTGATACTTACAGCATGAAACAATCCTTTCTTCCTCCTATCCTATCAATAATTCTTAATTCTAAATCTCTAATTCTAAATCCTTAATTCTCCATTCTCTTAGACATCCCCATCTCTGATCTCTGTTTTCATTTAAATAGAGAGAGCAGAGAGCAGTTACAATAAAGATAATTACAACATGATTTCTATTACAAAATTAGATTGTTTCCAACCAATTGATCAACAAGAAGATATATTTCCATCTATCTCTCAATAAGAGCAAGACGAATTTGGCTTTGCAGCTGATATTTGGAGGACGACCGCAACAACAAATATGAGACAATAGTGCTCAAAGAACCCTGCATTTCTCTTAGTACATGACGAATTTGGGCAAACCATTCTTCATCAAAGTTAATTGGGTCTGTTCTGGACAAAACCCATGTTCCATATTTTCCAGATGTGTCTTCATTTGCTCAGAATCTCAACCGCAAAACTGTCACTTCTTATTCCATCGAATTTCTGAGTTGGCACTTTTAATAGTCAAATCTTCAATCTAGAAATTATCTTGGAGGTTAGAAATGGTGAATAATGTTACAACCAATTTATTGAAACTATCATTGATAAAATCATGCATAATCATCAATTTATTAGAAATAAAGGAGAAGAAATAATATTTATTCATAAGAGCATAAATCATTATAAAATAGAATTATATGATAAACCGTGATTAATAACATGATAAAGAAAAGTGAAAATGGATGAAATAAGTGTTACAAAGGTGGTCGTATTCACAGCCCAACAAACCTCCACACCGAATATATTGCATGTCCTCATGCAACAAAAACTGAATATGTTGCATGTCCTCATGCAACCCAAAGACAAAACTCATGTGTTAACCAAGCAAAAAAAATTTGTTCATCTTAGCTCATAGAACAAATGAATTCTTCCTCACTTAATGAATATTTAATTTTAGCAATCTTGATGAAGGCGTAATAATGAAGTTGCAGCAAAATATGATATAAGTGACAGCAACCTTCATTAACCATTTTCCCAAAAACTACAAACTAGTTTTTGTTGAAATGTGGCAAGTAAATTTATAATATATGAATGCCTTTATGATCCAAAAATTAGATCGTTTTGATGCACGTATCATGAGATATAAACAAAATGGTTGTAGGTGATAGTGCATGATTTCCGAAATTTTATGAACCAATTTATCTTGAAATTATCTGAGTATGTGTATTTTAGTAATATGTCTGTGTATTCCAGAGATCACAAGAATTGAGTTCATAGTTTTAAAAATATTATGGAAATCAATTTCTGCACTGTGTAAAAATGAAATTGTATGCCTTAAATGAGAAAGAAAATAGAAAACATCCATCATGCGTAGCAATTCCTCCCCCTCTCTGAAGAATTAACATGCCCTCATGCGATGCGAGAAAACAAATAGAGGTGGTTGCTACCATCTGTTGAATTCTATGCTTGGTGGAAAACAACATGGAATAATGGAGGTGTTGAGAATGAATAAGAATCACAATGGATGATAAAGAATATGAATAACATGGTTATAAGAAAGAAATAAATGAAAGCAACACTCCCCTAAACGGAAAGATAATATGCCGCTGAAAAATGGGAAGTGGTAAAGATGTGGAATGAATGATGATAAATGATACTCAAAATGGATTTTCATGAAATTCTCCTGAATTCGTAATAAATCAGAAAATTATGCTATTTTACCTCAAGTTTTACCTCCAAAAGAAAATTTTGGAATGACAGATATATACTGGCATTTGTTGAAGCTGATGTAGGCAGAGTTGGTGCTGAGAGTGATGCAAAAGGTGGAATCCAGGCAAGCACATCATGTTTGAAGAATTGTTCATGTTCGCGAGTTGCTCGAGCTGCTTTTTTGTTAGTTGTAATAGTGTGGTCATGCTGCGAATAGAGTTATGCCCATACTTGTTGTTTTCCTGTAGACAAATCACTATGTTGCATACAATGTTCTTGAATCCATAGTGTTAGTTTTGAATAGCAACAGATAAGATGCATGCAAAAATTTCAATAAGAATGCAGTAATCATATCGCATGCTATCCCATGATGCATTTCCCCCTCCAATTGGAAAAGGGATTCCATGACCATAAAGCCTATGAAAAGTGTTATGCTGATGGAAAGGCAAGGGAATGAACAATATAGCAATGAATGAAGCAAAGTACACATATCAATGATAGGACAGGGAGATTTATGGTAATAATGAGAGCAGAGTGTGTAAAGATAGTTATGAGTAAAAGATAGGATGCTTTGGATTGATGATAAGTTATGCGAAAGATAAAAATGACAGCAATATGCCAAAAAGATGCTTTACTGACGGTATTCTAGCTGAAAATGATGTGATTCATCATAAAACAATTTCTCATGCATAAAGGTTCAAAATAGAGAAACAATTAAGGAAATAACTTCTCCGATAAAAAGAAAAAAAATAAGAAAAAGGTATTATAGTAATAATTGACGATAAGATATAACTTCAATACCATAAGCAGAGCCTCTGCTACCGGTAGGCGTCCATAGCCTCGACATGGTTGCTTTTTAACCCATATGATCTAGGATCCTCAATTTATAAATGGAGAATGTCATTGATGTTCTACAGAAGAGATCAGTGTGCTGGCGTGGTAACCAGATAACCACACTTCCATTCACTAGGAGGTAGCAAAAGTGATCAGGCCAACTCGTGATGAGACCTCCTGTACCAAGGATAATTTGGCTATCCAATGGATCATAACCCCGGTGTGGTGGCCATAATGGGAATGTCACTTTGTTACAGCCTTATGAACATCGAATGAAACCCCCTATCCTCCATCTGCGAACAAAATTTTGTTGTTATTACACATTTTTATGATAAAAAGAGGGAGGCTCAATACTCCTTAAGAGTAGGGATGGTGGAAGAAGTTGAACATGTCAATAGAAAAAAATATACCCATAATCTCATTTATTACAGACAGAGAAGATTATAACCAAGAAGGGTGGAACCAGCATAGTATTAAGATGATCAAACAATATCATGTACAACAGAAAACAATGCAGTAAAGTAGTATATAAATAGTTGTTTCTTTTTTGAAAAGAATCTATCATCAAGGAGCTGTCCTATTAAAGATCATAACGTGAATGATAATAACTCGCTTCAAAAGAATCTATAATTCTTGTCCTCATAAAAGTAGTGTACTTCATGCCATGAAAGAGAATCAGGAAAATGTGGTTGAGATGAACTAAGAATAATCCCACAAGAGGAAGGAACGGTTGCTCTCGAAAATAATCCCAAAGTGTTTCTTCTTTGAAGAAACAGCAAAAACATTAAAAAAAAGTGTTATTCTTTGTAGGGAACAACAAAGGAAATGCACACCAAAAAGCAAAAATACACACAAAAAAAGTGTGAAAATGCAAATGTCATTCCTTTGGAAAAAGGAACAGCAAAAACACTCAAAAAAAGTGTTGTTCCTTGTGTTAGAATATTTAAATATTACGGAGCAATGGAACACATAAAATATTGTAGAAATATAAACACAAAAAACGCACAAAACAAGAGAGACACAGATATACGTGGTTCACCCAGTTTGGGCTACGTCCACCCCGAACAACCAGTCCTTCCTTTCTATTATCCAGCAAAATGAAGAGACACAACCTACAGAAAATCCGTTGTAATATCCTCTGTTTTCTCTCACTGTCTCACCTCTTTGTTTCTCGCTCATACATATAGAATACACATCTATCACAGCCTCAAATACAATGCCCTCATACAAAGAGAGGGGTTGCCTTCTAGGGCAAAAAACCCTAAACTAAACATAAGTTCTACCGTTCAGATCATCCGCCTAATGAACGGCCCAGATTGACTAGAAATTACTATACTTTTACAAGGCAAATTTACAGCTGTTTTTAGCTTTGGGGGCGCTGCCCCCAAGCCCCCGCCGGGGGACCGCTGGCCTCCGGACCCCCCGGCTTGGGGGGATCGACCCCCCCGTGTGGAGGGGTGTACAAAACTTCCTGGGGTATACATCCAGCTGAAACAAAGACCTCTGAACAATCATGCTCCACACACAACAATCTCCCACTTGGAGAATGATTGTAGCATCTCCATTGCTGCTTCATTTGTGGACAATGACTCCTCTCTTGGACCTAGCTGTTTCTCATCTTTATCGTCATCCTTGAAGACCAATTGAAACTGAGCATGTTCTCAGTTTCTCCCTGGTTACAACTTTTGTTAGCATATCTGCAGGATTCTGGCTAGTGTGTATCTTTTCCAGCTTCAACTGTCCATTTTCCAACACTGATCGTATGAAATGGTACTTGAGCTGTATGTGTTTAGTCCTGGAATGAAATGCTGAGTTCTTTGCAAGATGAATGGCACTGTTAGTGCCAAAACTGCCTTAGGCTGAAATAAGGCAAGACTCAAGGCCACATCAAACCACGCTCAGCCTCGTAGCTAGCCCTACGAGGACAGGAGAGGGCTCTCTCTGGGTCACACTCGGCAAAAGATAATCGAAAAGGCTCGAAATGACCAAATTGATGACTGATTTTAGGCTAGGTATTAAGTACAAAGAGTTTAGAATTGAGTTTTGATAATTTTGTTGAATTCAAGGGAAAGGCAAATTTGGGTGTGGGGATGAGGCACAGTTTTTTGGAGGTCCACTTGGGGCAAGATAGGCGATTGTTTTGATGCCTTAAAGTAGGTGAGATGGATAGATCAGACCGGTGAGAGGCTAAGGAGAGCAAGGGGTCTCAAGGGTTCTCCTTAAACTGAAGAAAACATAGAAGATTAAACAAATTTAAAGGCAGAGCATAGCAATTTCATGGATTCTACCTTAACACTTCATTTGTTTAATAACAGAAGATTTAATAGAGATAATGATGCACATACACAACTTATGAGTACTGAGAGAAACACACCATCAAGACATAAAGCCACATGGATCCCAAATAGTGTTGCAAAACCCTGGTCTTTCCTTTGCCAAAAATGCTGATAAAATATGTACAATACAGTCTCAAGCTATCCCAAGAGTCCAACCCTGAAAATGACTAAGAAAATAAATAATATAGGAAAGCTAACACGTTCCCTTGCCTCTAGGGGTCGAGCTCATCATCCTAGGAGCTGTTTCAACCAATTCTAAACTAAGCACTACAGTCTAGGCAGTCAAAACAACTTGCCTCTATAAGCTAGGAAACCAATTCATTCATTACATTTTTGCTATTTTATGAATGAATCATCTAGAATAGGTAAATAAGTGTCATAACAACATAAATATCCAATAATTACATCAAGGAGGGTGAAAAATCCCATCACAAGTCAAAATTGGGAGAATTTATGAGCTGAACAGTGAAAATTTGGCCAAAAGCCCTGTGCGTAGCATGCCTGAGTCCTGTGCGCTGCGCGCCTTTGCAGCTACTTTTGGGGCACTTCTTGTCATCCAAATTGAGCTAAAGTGAGCTTTTTGGAAAGGTATGGATGTCTACTTTCCAACACAAGTGGAATTTTTCAATTTGGTCTCCATTGGACCCTCCAAACGTGAATTCTCCGAGAAGTACTACCTGCTGATGCAAAAAGTGGCAGAAAGGTGATTTTCATGATGTTTTTTGAGCTTTTGATCACCCAAAACTTGATGAAATTCCTTGGAAATTTCTGAAAATGTGTATTTCATCATGAAAAATCCAAAAATGTATGCCAACTATGATTTGGACCTCTCCATTTTGTGGGTCGCGTGCTGAGCGCGACGCATAGAACCCAAAAACCTGTTTTGCAAGCCAAAAATTTTGAAATGACAAAATTTTCTCCAAATGTGCCCAAAATTGGAGTGAAGACCCTCCATCATGTATCATGCTCAACTAGTGAAGCCTCGGCCAAAACTCGAAGCGGATCGGGCCTTTTCTTTATTTTTAGCGCTTTGCTCAAACACCTCTTGAGGACCTTCATTCTCGCTTTGCAAACATGTATGAGAGCCCAATAGTGAGTCTTCATGTGGTGAAGCATGTCCTTGTACCTGTTTTCTTTTGCCAACAGCTTTTCCAAGTGAGTGTTAACCCGGATGAGCATCGATTCCCGATCAATAGGTGTCAAATCACCGGGTCTCCCACGAGCCAATTCCCGGCCTTCACGAATCTTGCGCAGCTCATAAAGTTCATGCTCATCCTCCAACTGCTTGTTGCGCTGCTCTAAGTAGTTGATCACCCATTTAGCCATCTGCAATTTCTTTCGCAGTGACTCATTCTCGGCCTTTTGTTCTCAGATAATCTCCTTCAGCTCTGAGCTGGGCGAACTAGCCTCAACATCAATGATACCGGTATCCTGAACTCCTGAAGGGCCCTCATCAACCATGGGTCTCTTGTCCCTGTCCTGACTCTGTACCTGTGCTGTAGATGGAAGTGAGACCCCTTCCACATGATGTGGAGATAATACTCGCTCTGGTGATGATGTCAACGAGACCCCTTCCACCCCGGGTGGAGAAAGTACTCGTCGTGCAGCTGCAAATAAGGCCCTGGGTGTTGGCATTATGGCTAAAGTGTTGTCCTTGATGGCAACCCATACAGGTGATGGATCATTGTACAACAGGTCAATAGAAAACATTGATGAACAGCTCTCAAATATTGAAGAAAATAAGGAGTACGCAGGCACACCGTTCAAAAGGTGCGTACACG
>APFE031362941.1:32281-67280 GCA_000404065.3 Pinus taeda
ATCTTTAATAGTGAGCTTGTTGAGCTCCCTATAATCCAAACACATGCACCATGATCCATCCTTATTGTGCACCAATACTATTGGAGCAGAGAAAGAACTTTGACTAGGTTGAATTATACTAGCCTCTAGCATTTCTGCAACCGTATGTTCAATTTCACTCTTTTGGGCATAGGGATATCTGTATGGGCTGATGTTTGGAGGAACACTTCCTGGAATTAAATGAATAGCATGATCATGATCACAAATAGGTGGGAGACCTTTGGAAGTCTCAAATACCTTGGAATGATTGTTCAAGACTTTTTGGAGATATGGAGAAATAGATGATTTCGATGTGGAAACATCTAGCAAACATAATTGTGCAATTACACCTTTTTGTTCATTTTTTAGAAGCTTTGTCATACCGTTAGAGCTGATTATCTTTCATGGTTTCCCTGCAATACCCCTTAATTCAACTTCCTTTCCTTCCGCTAAAAATTTCATGAAACGTTCTTGAAAATTAAAAGCTATTGTACCCATTGGACTCCTAAGACAACATCAGAACCTCCCATTGGAATGGAAAGCATTGGGTTAGTCAATACATATTCTCCCATGGATAGCTTGATATTATGGCACTTTCTAGAGCAATTTATTGTTCCTCCATTTTCAACCATCACTTGACACTCTGGTGTTGGATATAGGAAGCAATTCAATTCTTTTTCTATCTTATAATGAATAAAATTGTGGGTACTTCCTGAATCAATCAACACTATTACCTTTTTCTTCTTGATTTGTCCTTCTATCTTGATGGTTTGAGGAGTGGTAATTTCCACCAATGCAGCATTACAAGATATGGTCAGATTCATTTCTTCTTTATCTAGGCTTTGTTCTTGGAGTATATCCTCTTCTTTTGACCTTTCTTGCTCCTTTTCTTCTTCCTCTTCACAATCTATGTAGAATAATTTATTCTCAGCACACTTTTGACCTTTAGTATATTTGCTTATCACAACTATAAAAAAGCCCTTTTTCTCTTTGTTCTTCCAATTTTTGTGGTGTCAACCTTATAGGTTGTGGAAGACTAGGGGCAACAACACTTCCATCTTTATAGTTGTGTGTGGTATGCTTCCTGGTTGCCATAATTTTGCTTTCCATTTTTCTTGCTAACTTGAATGCCT
The DNA here is from genome assembly GCA_000404065.3 of Pinus taeda. Lineage (NCBI taxonomy): Eukaryota > Viridiplantae > Streptophyta > Pinopsida > Pinales > Pinaceae > Pinus > Pinus taeda. The sequence continues at coordinate 33,433 of APFE031362941.1, forward strand.
TCTCTAATGAATCAGGTTCCTAAAGGCGAATATCATGTTGGATATTATCCTTTAAAGCCCCTAAGAACACATCAATCCTATGCTCCTCTGGACTATTTTTAACCCTTATGTTCAATTTTTGGAACTCCTCAGTGTGCTCCATTATTGAACCCTTTTGCTTGAGACTTATCAATTGGCTAAAGAAAGTGTTGCTTTTGGTATCCTCATAATCTGCTGTCAATTCTTCCATAAAAATTGCCCAAGTGATAATTTGGTTACGAGAGAAAAGCCATTGATACCATACAAACTGATTTGGTTCCAAATATAAAGTTGCAATACGTACATGTTGTGTGTTTTGCACATTATTGAGATCGAAAAATTGCTCCATCTATAATATCCATGTTGCGGGATCCTTGCCATTAAACTTCCTCATATCGATTTTTGGAATATGGTGGGTCTTCGATCCAACATTAGAGTTGATGAAATCATGATTAAAATTTCTTTTGTTCACATCATGAGTTTCCTTTACTACCCTTTCACCATTAGTAAGTATTTCTTGTAGAAAATTTGTCAAATCTATCTTCAAATCTGCCATGTCTGTCTTCAAAAATGTCTTCAAATCTATCTTCAAATCATCCATCTTAGCTTCCACACTATTCATCTTAGCTTCCACGCCCTTTATCTTAGATTCCACACCATTTATCTTAGCTTCTGTTAGCTTTTGTGAGAGTGACATTTGTTGCACTTGGTCTTGTAATTTTGATATATCATGTAGCATTTCTTCCTTTTCTTCATGAGTCATGCTAGAGATTTTAGGTTGCTTACTAGGTGTTTGCATTTTATTTTCTCGGGGCATCCGTTACCAATAATAATTCTCTACTATGCCCTTTGAATTCCTTCAAAATAATTTTTCAAACCAAGCTTAAGCAAAAATTTAAAAAAATCTACACACCTTTTTTCACTTTGTAGGAGCTTGATATTTCCTATGATGTATATATGTAATTTCATATCATCCAGTTCTGAAATTGTAACCTGCAGTAGCCCTCTGTGTCCTTTTTGCAATGCCACCAGTCTCATCCAAATTGGATTCTCCAAGGAAGAGTTATGCCAAATCTCCCACAGTGACTTGACTATAGACTAGTTCAGTAGAGCGAACTTGTACAACGTTCCACGTGTCCCTGTTTCGACCTTTGGCTCTGAAAAATATAGAAAAGAAACTACAATCCGTCCTCTTTCTCCACCTTCTTACGAAATTTCAATTTGATACTCAGAGAAAAAGTTATGACAATGTTCCCTAGGTCACCTGTTTGGAATGTAATTCAGGAGTCTGCAAAAAGACCCATTTCCTCATATCATATCTCCGCAAATATAGCGCGAAAAACTCTAAAATTCGGATCCAAGGTTTAGTGTAATTTTATCTAAAATGGGTTTTATTTTCACTTCTGAAATGTCACAGGAAAAAAAGTTATAGCGAAAATTCCACGATGACCTTTTTGGAGCAGCGAAACCCTAGAATCTAAAGCTCTGATACCAAATGTTATGAAACCAACTCACAAAAAGATAGAAAAGATAGTTTAACGCCTTAGAATTTAGCCTCTTCGATGGGGCAACCTCATTTAAATTACACAAATGAACAATTATTGGATGATTCAAATGACAAAACCTCCTTTCTGTATATAGGAGTCTAAGGAGTCACAATATAACCCAGTCGACCTAACAATAATAACATAAAGGCACAAAAATAACAATAGAGAGATTCTATGGGGCACAGTAATAACAATATGGGGACAATAGAGGCACACAAATATTAATAAGAGATACAACTACAATAGTAATGGGGTAATCACTAGTATTATAGGGACCTAACAAAAGGTTTTTCATAATCACATCATTTCAAATAACCAAATGCAAAGACACAATTACATATGTACAAACCCTTTCCATGTGTCTGTACAAAGATGCATGATAATCTCATAATATTAAATTTTAAAGAAAGGGTTTAGTAAAATAGGGTTAGAAGGAACTATTCGACCTAACATACTCAACTCCGAAACTGTCCAAAAAATCAAATTTATCATACATATATTTAAATTGTAACCATACACCATTTTCCATACAACTGTGCCCAAATTTCAAAGTCGTTACTCATAAAATACAATCACTACTATATTACTATAAACGATATCTTATAAGCCAGAAAATAATTAATTAAAGGATATGTACAAGTAAAAAGAAATAGAAAGGAACATAAGATATTTAAGTTTACAAAAGAAGTCAATTGAATTAATATTTAAATATTATTTCTTAAGGTAAAAAGGGAGTTATAAGTTTATAAAAGGAGTTATAAAGTTCAAGCAATTTTTAGAAAGGGATTACAAAGTAGGAAGAAAATGTTATTATAAAAATTAGAAATGGTTACCATTAACACTAAGTTTATTAAACAAAAAAAAATCTAATTTCATTTAAAAAAAAAAACAATGACTAATTTGAAATTAATGAAGAAATTATGGATTCCAAACACAATTATATGTTTTGGACTGTATATCTGTTTTGTTAAATAGAATTTGAGTATTCATTGGTGCTTAAAAATCACACAATCTTTTGTCCAGTATGTCAGAAATTGTTTACTTTGGAAGAATATCAAGGTAATCAACATACACAAATTAAAAGATTAAAAGAATAACTTGTAGAACTTAAACAAACAAAAAAAATGAGGCATTAGAAGAGAAATATAAAGATCTTAAAGATCGGTGTTATGAAGCATCAATGGAAAATAACAAAAAAAATTGTGCCTAAGGGACCATAGTCAAAAATTACTTACAAAGATTAAGAAAGCCAAGGCTACAGATAAAAAATTAAAACAAGAAAAGGAATGTCTAGAGAAAAAATTAGAATATGAAAAGGAATGCATTATAGCTTTATTGATGGCGTAAGGCCCATATAAGAGCGGGTGAAGCTTGTAGTGGGCGCCAACGAGGCGGTCTTTCTGCAAATGTAACCAAACTTTATCTCCCACCTAGAACTTGTGTGGAACTCGATACTGATCATGACGTTGTTTCTACTTAGCATTTTCTCTATTGAATATGTCATGGACCTACTTGCCAATGTGTTAAATGCATTCAATGAAGATGGTAGATTTGTCAACCTTGGACTGAACATGATCTGAATCTGCCTCAGTAGTTGTAAGTGGTATGGCAACATCAATAGGACATAGTGGTTGTCGTCCCAACTCCACCTGAAAGGGATTGTGTCCAATTGAGTTGTGGAGAGCTCTGTTGTAGCTATGCTATACATAAGGGAGGATTTCATCCCACGTGCATGGATGCTTCGAGTTGTACATGCACAGGATGTGCACAATCATCTTGTTTTTTACCTCTATTTGGTCATTAGTTTGGGGGTGGAAGGTCGCAAACTTAGTGAGCTTTCTATCCAACAACGACCAGAGGCTTGACCATAATGTAATTAGGAACCTACTGTCTCGATCTAAGATAATGGATTGGGGATCCCAAAGTGTACCCATACTCATTCAAAGAATATTTTTGTAGTGGATTTTGCTGTGATACTCTTCTTGCAGACCGCTAGAATGACCATCCTAGAGAATCTATCGACCAATGTGAAAACATAGTCATTTCCATGCTTGTTAGAAGGAAGGCCCTATATGTAATCCATGGAGATGGATTCCCATGGCCTGCTAGGAGTAGGTAAAGGAGTATACAAGCCTATATTCTTGATTGTAGGTTTGATAATGGTGCAAGCAATGCAGGATCTAACGTACTTCCGAACATCCTGTTGAAGGTTTGGCCAATAAAAATACTTCTTCAACATTGCCACTATTTTTTCTACCCTAAAAGGTCCAGCAACCTTACTATAGTGTGCCTCCCAAATCATCTTGGCACACTCACTTGAAGGAAAAAAAATGTTTCCTAGGTGGCATAACAATGTGTCCTAGAGTTGAAAGTATGGAACTTGCTTGCCTTCTAGGAGTGTATGCGATATGGTGCCAAATTCTAGATCACTCTTGTAAATATGTGGTTGTCCTGAAGTCTTGTGTCCACAAGAGTCAAGCACAATGGTCAATGCCATAACTAGTAGTCGACTAATGAAGTCTGCAACATTATTGGTGCTTCCCTTCTTGTACTTAATGTTCAAATGGAAGTGTTGCAGATATGTGGACCATTTCTGATGGAAATCATTCTACAACTTTCCTTGTGTTTGTATGAACTACGAGGATCGATGGTCTGTGTGGACGACCTTTTCTTTCCCCATAATTTAATGCTTCCATTGTCGGCATGATGTCACAATGGAATACATCTTTTTATCATAGGTGGGATAATTTTGGACTGTATCTGAAAGTGTTTGAGTGTGATATTCCACTGGATGCCCCTGTTGGGTAAGAACTACACCAATAGCATATTCAGAGGCATCTGTCTAAATTTCAAATGGTTGTTGCAGGTCTAAAAAAGTGAGAAATGGTGTAGAGCAGAGGTGATGCTTCAACTCAAAAATACCTTCTATTGGGATTCAGAACAAAAGAACTTTACTTTCGCTCCGACCTTTGTAACTTGACTCAAAATCCAAGTGATACGAGAGAATCCCAACACGAACCTGTGATAGAAATTGGCAAGACCAAAAAATTTACAAAGCTCTATTAGAGTGGTTGGGGCTAGCCAATCCTGAATAATTTGAATCTTGCCTGGGTCCACATGCACACCTCGCTCAACAATGATGTATTCCAAATATTGAACCTAAGTCATATCAAAAGTTAATTTCTCCAAATTGACACACAATTTGTGTTGTCATAGGGTTTGGAGGACCTATCGAATATGGTGTAGGTGCTCTACCCAACTCTGGCTAAAGATTAGGATTTCGTCGAAATACACTACCATGAACGAGTTGGTGAAGGGTTGCAAGATATCCATCATTCTCATGAAGGTTGCGGGGGAAATCATCAACCTAAAAGGCATGACCAGCCATTAGAAAGGCTCTCCTTGGATTTGAAGGCAATCTTCCACATATCGAAGGGTTCGATTGGTACTTGGTGAAAACCAGACTTCAAGTCAATCTTGTTGAAATATTTGCCCCCCTTGAGCTGGTCCATATGGTCATCAATCCATGGGATTGGATACCTATTCTAGACAATGATCTTATTCAACACCTAATAGTCAATACAAAGCATCTAGGTTTCATCCTTCTTCTGTACCAACACGATCGAGTTCCCATAGGGTGATGAACTTGGCCTGGTGTGCCCTTTCTGAAATAACTCATGAATCTACCTCTTGATTTCATTATTTTCTACAACAAAGTGTTGGTAGATTGGTCCATTGGATAGTGGTATGCCCAGGCTTAGATCGATGGAGTGTTTGACCTAACAGTGTAGGGGTACCCCTGCGGGTGAGGTGAAGATGTCCCTGTACTCCTCCATGACCTTGTCCATTTGATTTTTCTATGTATAGGAGCCATGTTTAGAGGCTGTGGATGTGGCCACAATATTCCTCTTGCTCTGAGGGAAAATCATAAGGAAGAAAAATTTCTCGGTTTAGGAAATGATCTTACTACATTATTTAGTAGAGATCAAAGAAAATATGGTTTCTCAGAATATTTGATACCCAACTTTGTGCGCATGGTATGGAAAATATTTGTCAGCTCATACACATATTGGTTCCTTTGCTTCTGCATCATAGTCCATTGTATGTTTTTGTCATCATAGCTCCTAACATGGTAATATTATTCCTTAACAACATCTTAGAAAGAGTTCCAAGAGGGTACCACTGAAAACAAAAAGGGTTTGTTGGAATTTCTTTCACGTAAGTTTCCCACCATTTATTGACATGGGGGGGGGGAACTTTAAGCAGTGAAAAAGTAATCTTCTCCTTGTCGAAGAAATTATGCACTGAAAAATAAGCTTCCAGTAGATTTAACCATTTATCTACAACATCTACATCTATTTTACCTTCCAATATAGGCATATCAAAGTTAACTTGTATGTTGAACTGGGTGGTACCTTCGAAGTGACTGTTGGATGAAGATGCGTCACTGGTTGGCATTTGCCGAAGGATCTAGGAAACGTTTTCCATCATTTTGTTCCTATATCACTCAAGGGATTCTTTAAGCAACAATTTTATAATATACCTTGCTCCCTCATTTTTCTTTTCTTCCACCATGGGAATTCGTTAGTGTTGGCGGGACCGATATTGCAAGGGATCAACCAGTTCAAGTCCCAACTCCCTATACCCCGACCTTGTTGGGGACATGCATAGAAAAATAAAGAAAGAGAAGACCACTAATCTAGCCTTATTCAAGAACAAAACCGAATATATATATATAAGCATAAACATAGAGATGCAAAATAAATAAATCTTCATTTCATTAATATCAAAGAATTGAAAGATGCTTACATACAAAATGGAAATAAACTAGCTCGAGCAATGGTAGCTTATCTTTAATGAGAGATGTGGTGGCTACATTCCTTTGAACTGTGTTACAATGAAGCTTAAGGGCCTTTTTACTATTGAACAACAAAGAGAAACCCTAAACAACCAAAACCCTAACCCTAAGTTATGGAACACCAAGAGTTTGTGGGCTCCGTTGGGGTTAGTTGGACAACCAACTTTTCAGGGTGATAACTTGGTCACATGATCTCTATTTGGTGCCTACAATACCTTGTTAGAAAGGTCTCTCTGAGTAGTAAAATATTTTGGGCAGGTGCACGCGTATGGCCACAAGCCTGCTGCGGACCTCAAAAAAATGTCGTTTAGGGGGTCAAAACAAATTTGGAAGTTCAAGACTGGAAAAAAATCTAAAAATAATAAATTGTGTTATAATCAAGGAAATTGATGAAACCCGCTGGAGGTCCAGGTGAAATAGGCGGGTGGCTGCCAATATCCACATGGATCAACTAGATTATTCTCTACAGTAGATAATTGCACGTTCAGATAATTTTAACTTTTACATCACATTCACTGCGTAACATCATATAAACATTAACAATTATGTAGAGATAACAATGTTATGAATACAATTATATAAAAATCATACAAATGATATAAATAATAATGATGATGAATAATGATAATTAACTAATAATTAAAATTGAAGAGGCATGTCTTTAAGGACATGACCATTCATGAAAAGGCACTTGCCTAGGTATATAAGCAGACCGTCAATTGTAACATCAAGCATCATCTCATTTATTTTGTACATTTCTTATATAAAATATTTATCTTATAATGGATATTATTATATACTAGATCTTCTGAGTATTTTTCTGCGTTTATTATTCGTTACATTAGTATCAGAGTTGCTCGATCCTTTGGCCACTCAACCATTGCATAGAGCTAGTTTGATCCGACCTTTGGCCACCAACCCTTCGTTGACATCATTATCGTTGAGATTAAAACATTTCACTTTACAAGTTTTGGAGATTCTCCATTCTTTTATCAAGCCTTGGTCATATATATATAATTAAAAAAAAATCAGAAAAGAATGTTAAAAAAATAAAAGGGAAAAAGGAATGACCAAGTTGCAAAGGCACAATCACATATGTACAAACCATTTCCATGTCTACAAATATACATGGTAATTTCAAAATATGAAATTAAAAAAAAAAGGTTTAGTAAAATAAGGTTACACAGAACTATTCGGCATAACATACTCAACTCCAAAACTTTCAATGAAATCAAATTTATCATAGGTATATTTAAATTGTAACCCTACACTATTTTCCGTACAACTATGCCCAAATTCAAAGTCGTTACTCATAAATGAAGTTCGTATCCTAAAATACGATCACTACTCTATTACTATAAACTATATCTTATAAGCCAGAAAATATTAATTTAGGTTTTTATATTAAAGTGAAGCTCTATTAAAGTTTAAAGGATATATACAAGTTAAAAATAAATAGAAAGGAAAATAAGATATTTAATTTTACAAAAGAAGTCAATTGAGATAATATTTAAATATTCTTTTAAGGTACAAAAGGGAGTTATACGTTTATAAAGGGAGTTATAAGGTTAAGCACTTTTAGAAAGGGGTTATAAAATAAGAAGAAAATATTATTATAAAAATTAGAAAGGTTTACTATCAATACTAAGTTTATTAAAAATAAATAGAACAAGTTTAAGTTTATTAAAAAAAAAATAATGGCTAATTTGAAAATTAATGAAGAAATTATGGATTCCAAACATAATTATACGTTTTGGACTGTATGTTTGTTTTGTTAAACATAATTTGAGCATTCGTTGATGTTTAAAAATCGCACAATCTTTTGTCCAGTATGTCATAAATTGTTTACTTTGACAAAATATCAAGGTAATCAACATACACAAATTAAAAGATTAAAATAATAACTTGTAGAACTTCAACAAAAAAATGAGGCATTAGAAAAGAAATATAAAGATCTTGAAGATTGATGTTATGAAGCATCAATGGAAAATAACGGAAAAACATTGTGCCTAAGGGACCACAGTAAAAAATTACGTACAAAGATCAAGAAGGCCAAGGATACAAAGCAAAAATTAGAACAAGAAAAAGGAATGTCTTGAGAAAAAAATTAATGAGAATCTATTAGAGAAGGAAAAATAAAATTTGCACTTAAAATACCTGAATCAAAGGTTAAGGACAAATCAAAAGTTTAAAAGATAAGGACACTAAGCATAAAGTCAACAATTAAGAAAACAAATAACTTTCACATTTAAGGAATCACAATCAAAATATACTTAAACAAAGAAGCTTAAGAATGATAAGAAGTCACTACAAGATAAGTTTGAACAACTAATTAGAAAAGAAGTATCAAAGTTTTCAAAGGTAAAAATCTAGTTTGAAGAAAAAGGAATGAATATTGATCCACTCAATATTATAACTGAAGAAGAGGATAAACTAGTTGAAGTCAAGACATACTCAGAAGTTGCAATTCAAATGTTGGAGATTTCAAGTGAATATCCAGTGAGTAACAAGATGACTTTTGTACCTAAAGGAAATCAAATACTTCAACTAAATCAAGAAATTGACACAAACAAGTTAAGGGGGAATCAGATCACAAGAACTCCTTATCTACACCCAAACCACAAGAGTAGACATCTCAATTAGTCTGCATATTTGTATCACTCAGAACCAAAAAAAAAACTCATGTTCCAAAGTATAAAGATGTCAACACAATCCAGTCTAACGATAACAATTTATCCCAATTATTAAGTAATTGCAAAGTTCTACAAAATATTGTTTTAGGATGGTCAAATCCCTTCTCATTGAGAAATTTTTATTTGTCACTTAGAGGACCCTATCATCTTGTATCAAAGAATATGACATCTCCAATAATTCCTAAAAGATGCAAACAGATCACAGGACAAAAAACAAATGACATGCCTTGTTCGTGATAAGCTTTGAAGAAATTTTTTTCGAAGATGAAGGAAATGTTATAAATAAAAAATATATAAAAATAATACAAATGATATAAATAATTGTAACGACGAATAATGATTAATTAACTAATAATTAATATTAAAGAGGCATGTCTCTAAGGACATGGCCATTCATGAAAGGGCACTGCCTAGGTATACAAGTAGGCCCTCAATTGTAACATCAAACATCTTCTCTTATATTCTATACATTTCTTATATAATATATTTGTCCTATAATGGATATTATTATATACTGGTTTTCTAAGTATTTTTCTGTGTTTATGAACTTTGTTCATTACAAACAATAATGTAGTGAAACAATAAACATTGATAGAAGAAAAGAATGCACACATAGAGACCCCATGATTTAGGTCATAGACGAAGGAAAAACCCCACAAGGGGGAAAACCATATTCTTCTTCTATTAGATATTCATCAATTGTTCAATTGAGATAGTATAATATACATCCATAATGAGATACAACAATAACATGAAGCCTCCTAGGGTCAATCTAAGGAAATTCACAACTATGTTTGTGAACCAAACGATCTGATTTCTAATGAGCTGTGACCATTTCATTGTCATATCTTCCATTCATCATGACATCACTGTCATTGAAATCATTTCCACAACCATACTATCATGTAATGGACTTTGTTATATCAACATTATTGTGAATCACCACCATATATTAGGGTTACTGCCATTATATCAAAGATACTACAATACATAAGTTACTGCCATGTCATATCACTGCCATACTAAGCCACTACTATTATACATATTACTTTCATCAATAACTTGCTGACATCATGTATCTTATTGCCATAAAAAATTCCTATTGTGAATACACTGTCATTTTCCAAAACCAACTACAATGACAATGTCACTACATGTAAGTAACTGTCAAGATAATCGATAGATTAGGTCCCCATCTCAATATTGTTGTCATGTGAAAGTAACATTTCCATACATATTCATTAGGACATTGTCACATTAACTATCATTCATTAGATATATATCCATAAAATAATAGGTCATTGTCATATTCATGTGTATAACAACCATGCCCCACAGAGAACATAGAAGAGATGTCATGGAAGTGATGCCATACATAGAATGTATTTGTCGTTCAATGCCATTGTGTGTTTTGTATATGAACCATTGTATGTTTTCCATGCTAACCATTATATGTATGTGATGAGCCTTCAGATTATACACAAATTAAGGCCCATCTAACATTTCTTAAGCACATAAAGGCTATAATAAATATATCATTCTACACTTAATAATGTTTTTCTAGCTTTAATATGTTCTTAGGAAGTTTTAGAGATAATTTCATATTATGTGCCTAATATTATTTAGTTTTGTAGAATATTGTGAGAATATTCGACACATAATGAAGATTTAGAGGTTGAGATGATTTAGGGACTTTCTCCTTGCTACAAGATGGACCAAGATTGGTTAATAAATGAACAAGATGTTGAAATGTGGCAACAAGAATATTCAAATTTTAATTTGTCCTTGAATTACAATTGAGAATTCAAATTCAAATTTAGTCTCACCAATTACTTGAAAAATAATTAATTAATTCATCTTGGATTAATTAGTTGGAGAAATTCAAGCTAGAAGTCTTTGTGTAGTCATGCAACAGTTATCCCTTAAATTAAGGAGATCATCCCTTAATTAAGGAGATAAGGATGAGTTATAATTGAGTTGTAATTAGTTAGCTCAGTTAACTAACTTATGCCCAGTTAAATTATTTCCAAACAGTTTGAGGAACTAATTGTGAGTTTAGTTAGTTAATGCATGCATGCATCCAACTAGTGTACTCCAGATAACTGAAGATTCTCTCATAAATAACTCATACATGTCTATTCAGAGAAAGACCCAGGTGAGATTAAGGATAGGGACAATGTACTATCAGTTGCTAGAATTTTCCTATAAACAAAACTCTTGCATGCAGAAGGAATTCATTACTTGAGATTTACGTAGTTTTATAGGGTGTAAGATTAGTGTGAGTGATCAGTGTTACACATGGTAACAACTAGATCACCCAGGAAAAATTGCGCTAGGAAATAAGAGCTTGGATGGCAGTGTGGAGGACTTAATGAGAAGTCTATTTTGCCTGTGAGCATATATGAGGATTGTACGAAGAGCTGGCTAGCTATGAGAGCTAAAGTTGTGTGTAATATTGAGATATTTCCACTTGTATGATAATACAGATAGAAGAATTTTTAGCTGAGGCTTTCCCATAGTATTCTTTTGTGTTTCATGTGCATTGATTTTGCTTCTGGTTATATGTGTTTTGCTTGATCTTTCTCAACTCTATTAAGCTTCTGCAAGTATGATTGTAGAAGTAGATTGAAGTATTTTGCTTTAGTTATATTGCATTATCAGGTTAATCTATAGTGAGAATTTCTACATGGTATCAGAGCAAAGGTTATCGGAGCTGTGAACAGTATACGAAGAACGAAGTTCGGGATTGCAGGTACAAATTGAATTCATCTCATACTTCAAGTTGGTCAATGGCATTCTATGGCTTAAGACTTGAGTATGCCTTGGAAGACATCATTACATAGCATGGAAAGATAGAATGGAAGTTCTATTAGAAGACAATGGTTTGAAGGATTTCATTGATCAAGAAATCCCCAAGCCAGCTGTAGCTAATGCACAAGAATTGGCTGAATGGAAGAAGTGTGTGGTGAAGGCTAGACAGATTCTTCTGGAGGGAGTTTGAGACCATATTTTCTCAAGTCTCCATGGGAAGGATACTCCATTTTCAATGTGGAAGACATTGAAGGACCTCTATCAAAACAGTAGTGACCAGAGGAAATTGGCTCTCAAGGATAAGATTCAGAAAATCAAGATGGAGAAGGGCAATACTATTTCTAGATATCTGAAAAACCTCACCACCCGTAGAGATGAGCTTAGTAGTGTGGGAATAACTATTGCCAATGATGATATGGTGAGCCTTGCTCTCCTCGGTCTTCCAAAGAGCTGGTATAGCTACCAGGACTCTGTAAATGGAAGAGAGAAACTGACGGATTGGGAACGACTGTGGTCAGATCTCATGCAGAAGGAGATCAGGAGGAACACTCAAGATGGTTTTTCATCAAAGAATGATGGTGAAGAAAATCTAGAGTTAGTGAGTAAGGCAAGAAAAGAGAAAGGGAAGGCTTGCCATTTCAAATCGAATTCTTCTCATGGAGGGAAGAAGGGTGACACATCTAAAGTGAGATGCTTTAATTGTCACGAGATGGGACAGTATGCAACTAATTTCCCGTCGAAGAAATCCAAGAAGGGATCCACAAAAGGATCAGAAGGTGAGGCATTAGCCTCTCAGTTCGAAATGGACTTTACCCTCATCGCATGTATGGTTTCATCGATGGTGGGTTGTGTTTGGTATCTTGACAAAGGTGCCTCATTCCACATGACCGACAATAAAAGTTTATTCAGTACCTTGGAGGAGAAAGACCTCAAGATGCACATAGAGATGGGTGATGACGGAAAGTATAATGTTTCAGGAGTGGGCACGATTGCTTTTCAGAGGGAGCATGGAGCTCCTCTCACCTTGACATATGTGAAGTATGTGCCTGGACTAAAGAAGAACTTGGTATCGGTGATGATGCTGGAGGAAAAAGGCTACAATGTTGTATTCAGTAAAGGAAAGGTGTTCCTAAGACACATAGCCACGGGTTAGACCAAGAGGATTGGGATTTGAGTGAAGAATCTCTATAAACTAGAGGTAGATGATTGTGTTGCATTGAGTTCGAAAGAAGAATTGGTGCAAAGCCAAGACATTGGCGAGTTATGGCATAGGCGGTTGGGCCATTTGCATCATGGGGCCTTAAAGATAATGAAACAGATATCTACAGGACTTCCCAAAGGTAAACTTGAGCAAGTTGACACATGAAAATGTTGTACCTTGGGAAAGTATGCCAAGTCTTCCTTTCATGATCGAGACAGTTGAGCATAAGTGATCTTAGAGTGACTTCATACTGATTTGTGTAGACCATTCTCGATGGAATCCACATCAAAGCAAAGGTATTATGTGATTTTCATTGATGATTATTCTCGTAAATGTTGTATTTATTTCATGCAGAAGAAGGATCAAACCTTCTCAAAGTTTTGTGAGTTCAAAGCTTTGGTTGAGAAAGAATCAGGGAAGAAGATCAAGGCCTTGCGAAGCAACAACGGTGGAGAATATGTCTCTCAAGAGTTTAAGGACTTCTCTGTAGCAAAAGGAATTAAACAAGAGTTGGCAGCACCTCATAACCCACAGCAAATGGGGTGGCCGAGAGGAAGAAAAAAACGATTGTAGGGGCAACACGGGCGATGTTGCATGACCAAGGCCTACCACTTCATTTGTGGGCTGAGGCATGAAACACAATGGTCTATTTGCAGAATAGAAGCCTGCATCGCATACTTGGGATGAAAACACTAGAGGAAGCTTTCTTCGGTAAGAGACTAGATGTGGGTCCCTTCAAGATCTTTGTCTCATTGGTGTATTTCCATGTGACAAAGGATGCACGGAAGAATCTTGAGCTGACATCTGAGTTGGGGATACTTGTGGGGTACACTGATACACCCCACAACTATCGGGTGTACTTGCCTACCAGTCGGAGGACAATGGTTCGCATAGATCTCAAGTTTGATGAGCAGAAGGCCATGTGAGTTTTCCTTGAGGGGGAGATTCAACTACAGGCTGTGGCAGAACATTTGGTTCCTAAGGAGGAGGAGCCTCAGACTGATGTGGAGCAGCCGCATGTAGAGGTTCTAGGAGTGGAGACATCCACTTAAGCAGAGTCTTCCAAAGATGGACGGAAGCACACAAGAGAAGCTGACAGATTGTTGTCGAATGCGAGAGAGAATATGGGAGAACCATCTTCTCAGTGCAGACAGAGGAGGCCACCTGAGAGGTACACTGGATACATGGCCCTTATTGGGGAATGTGTTGGGACCGAGCCATCTTCCTTTGAGGAAGTAGTGCAGCAGTTGATTTGGGTTGATGTTATAGTGGAGTAGTATGACTCCATAGTTCAAAACAATGTTTAATATGTGGTTCCAAGACTAGAGAACAAGTCAGTTGTGAGTTCCCATTGGCTTTACAAGGTAAAGAAAGCTACTGATGGTAGTGTGGAGAAACATAAGGCAAGATTTGTTGCCCGTGGTTTCTCAAAGGTCGAGGGAATCAACTATGAAGAGACTTTTTCTCCTGTAGCAAGGTACTCATCTATTAGATCGATGTTGGCACTATCAACACAGATGGGTTGGAAGATCCATCAAATGGATGTGAAGATTGCATTCCTCAATGGAAAGATTGAGGAAGAGGTGTACATAGAGCAGCCCGAAGATTTTGAGACCTTAAATCACGAGTTGCATGTGTGCCGACTCAAGAGAGCTTTGTACAAGCTGAAGCAAGCACCTCATGCTTGGTACACTAGGATCAACAACTACTTCACTGAGTTGGGCTTCACAAAGAGTGAAGCAGATGCAAACTTGTACCACATCATGGTGAAAGGTAAGAAATTGATCAGTGTACTTTATGTTGATGATCTCATATTGATAGGTGATGATTAGTTGATCATGTCTTGCAAGGAGGACCTTGCAAGAGAATTCGAGATGAAAGACATGGGTCTCATGCATTACTTCCTTGGCATGGAAGTATGGTATAAGGATGGGGAGTTGTTTGTGTCTTAGGTCAAGTATGCCAATGAGATACTGAGGAGATTCCACATGGAGAAGTGCAAGCCCATGCAAACTCCTCTAGTAGGTAACTGGAGGAAGAAGGATGCTACTTCAGGAGAAGTAATAGAGGCTATTGTGTACAAGTAGCTTGTGGGTTCACTGATGTACTTAGTGAACACATGATTAGATTTGTGTTATGCGGTGAACCAACTGAGTCAAACTATGGTTAGCCTACCAAGATGTTTTGGAAGGTGACAAAGCATGTATTGAGATACCTCAGAGGCACATCTCAGTATGAATTACAGTACAAACGAATAGAGGGAGTGAAGTTACACTGCAGATTGGGCAGGGAGTCCATTATATCGGAAGATCACATCAGCTGGAATTTTAAACCTTGGGTCAACGACAGTTTCTTGGTACATCAGGAAATAGAGGTCGGTTTCACTCAGCATGGCAGAGGTCGAATACATGGATGTAATTCAGGCAACATGTGAGGCCATCTGAATGCGGAAAATTTTAGTTGGTTTGTTTAATCATAAGATGGATCCAACTGTGATCTATTGTGATAATCAGAGTTATATCAAAATCTCTGAGAATCTAGTATTTCATGACACGTCCAAGCACATTGACATTCGGTATCATCATCTCAGAGACTGTGTGGTGAGGAGGATCATGTTGTTGCAGTATATTTCGACCGAGGAGCAAGATGCTGACATTTTGACTAAGGCATTGTCAAAGTGTAAATTTGAGTTCCATAGAGACAGGATCAGGGTGGTAGATAACCCCTTTCTTGTTGAGAGGGAGAGTTGAAATGTGGCAACAAGAATATTCCAATTTTAATTTGTCCTTGAATTAAAATTGAGAATTAAAATTCGAATTTAGTCTTACTAGCTACTTGAAAAATAATTAATTAAATCATCTTGGATTAATTAGTTGGATAAATTCAAGCTAGAAGTATTTTTGAATTCATGCAACAGTTATCCCTTAAATTAAGGAGATTATCCCTTAATTAACGAGATAAGGATGAGTTATAGTTGAGTTGTAATTAGTTAGCTCAATTAACTGAGTTATGTCTACTTAAATTAGTTCCAAACAATTTGAGGAACTAATTGTGAGTTCAGTCAGTTAATGCATGCACGCATCCAACTAGTGTACTCTAGATAACTAAAGATTCTCTCATAAATAACTCATACATGTCTATTTAGAGAAAGACCTAGTTGAGATTAAAGACATGGACAATGTACTATCAGTTGCTAGAATTTTCCTATAAACAAAACTCTTGCATGCATAAGGAATTCATTCCTTAAGATTTGCACAGTTTTACAGGGTGTAAGATCAGTGGGAGTGATCAGTGTTACACATGGTAACAGCTGGATCATCGAGGAAAAACTGCGCTAGGAGATAAGAGCTTGGAGGGTAGTGTGGAGGACTTAATGAGAAGTCTATTTTTCATGTGAGCATATGTGCAATCCTGAGATATTTCCAATTATATAATAATACAAATAGCGAGGTTTTTAGCTAAGGCTTTCCCCAGAGTATTCTTTTGTGTTTCATGTGCATTGATTTTGCTTCTGGTTATATGTGTTTTGCTTGATCTTGCTCAAATCTATTAAGTTTCCGCAAGTTTGATTGTAGAAGTAGATTGAAGTATTTTTCTTTAGTTATATTGCATTATCAAATTAATCTACAGTGAGAATTTCTACACAATATATTATGAAATTATTGCACAAAGTCTGGAGTTTTAGTGATTGAGAAAATCTAGGAATGTGCTCCCTATCTTTTGATGAAAATTCCTAGTGTTGGGAACTAGATCCACTTTTTGAGGGATTTTGGAGGGGAAAGTTGCCTCATTTCAAGGAAAATGCTTCCTCGTCACTTTTTATAAGTACCAATTCGAATTTTCCTCTAGGGGAATGTATTTCATAGTCTTCTTGTGGAGAAAACTTGTTATTTAGCAGCTCCATTTTCATTTCTAGCAAAGATGTACTTGGATTGATTCAAATAATGAAGTTTGGTTCCATTTTTAGCTTCTAAATCTTTGTTTTATTCATAGAACTCCGAGTTTCCTTGGATTTTTCCATCCCAAGAGCCTCAGATCCCTCTTGTACAATTTCTTTATTTCCTTTGAATGTCCTTTTCACTTGCATCTCTTATTTCTACATTTACTATTCATGCTTCTTTTGTTGTAGGTCACATTTGATTAAGTGATTGAAGTGAGTTTCTTCGTAGGTTATTTATAGATTCATAAGTATGATTCATCCTTAGAACAACTTTTAGATGTCATATTCATCATTGAGCTACTTGGATTGGTTTACTAGTTCACAAATCTAGAAATTCTGGAAGTCCCTTGTAGAAAAATAGTAGTAATTTTATGCTATTTTTTAGAACGTGTTAATGAGCTTCATTTGAGTTGATTCAACTTATATTGGGTCCTAAAGGCATTCAAGTTAATAAAAAAAAAAATACCTCATATAATTTCACTTGATTAGGTTAGGAATTTGGTAGGATAACTAGATCATTAGTTCTTGAATTTCCAATTTTTAGAGTAAGTATTTTTCTTCTATTTTTTAGCACATGTTAATAGAGGTATTTTGGAGTGATTCCACTTGTAATGGAGTCCTAGAAAATCCTACTTAATAAATAAAAAAATCCATCTCATTTGAATTTGATTTACTTGGGCATTCAACAAGTTATCTCTCTCCTGTAGCAAAACAGGGTCTCCTGTAGCGCCTCTTGTAACAGTCCTGTAGCACTCCTATATCACGTGTAAACTTGACCAAATTTGCTCCAAAATATTTCTTTTCATCCCTTAGGATTGAATAATTACATCTAGGATTTTAACCATTATTGAGTAAAGACCAAAATACCTCTTAAGCCTCGCCTCTTATCCATTGCAATTCACCTCTGCAGTTATGGTTAGTGGACATATTCATGACTTGAAGAGCATTATGATGATTTTCATGATTACTTCATGAAGTACCTTATGAAATCCAATGAAAAAATCTATTTTGAATTTAGTGATAGAATAATAATTTCATGATTAGGTTTTGCTTCATACATGTTAAGTTAGGGTTTCCATTTCTAACATTGTTATTTCTATTGCATAGTCTAGGCTTATTTTTGACGCAACAATTACATTTTGCAAATAGAATAACATTTACATTCATGCAGGTAGGTTAAAATTTACATTTATGCACAGTAGAGTAACATTTCCACTCTTGCAAATAGATAATAATTTTCATTTCTACAATTAGTTTAGGCTTGATTCCATGATATTCAATTCATTGCATCAAATCAATGAAAGGAGGACACATTGCATGCTACCACCATAAAGTGTCAATACCTCTTAAGTTTGTATGAACCCCAGGTTGGTAATTTAAGTTGGTAGCCTTGGAAGTTTCAACTTTATTGTTGCAATAATGAGACTCATCACTATTTGGTGCCGTTGTCAGGGAGGTGTTAAAGTATGCATTGTTTTCTTCCATATCTGATTCATTTATTTTACTTTCTGCAAGGAAAAAAAAAATCATTAGGCATGTTTAATTTCAAATGCAAAAAAATGCATTGCATTAGCATTCTTATTCAATTTTTTTTGTAAAAACAAAAAAGAAAGTACTTCTCCAACACCAAACCCCCCATTTGATCACGTGGTGCAATAAGAACCACATCACCATCCACTTTTGTAGGTAGAAGAAGAAGAGGTGACATAGAAGGTAGAAGAAATGGATGGATATGATGACAATGAAGAAGATCCTCTTGGATTTCCCATTCAAGATACTGATATCGATGTTCATATGAAGAACATCCCTCCATCTTTCCTTCCCAACTTCCATGGTATGAAGTTAAAGGATCCATAAAACTTTCTTTTCAAATTTGAAATATTTTGTAGATCTTATGGTTACTTATTAAACACTTATAAATTGAGATTATTCCTAACAACATTGAAGGATAGAGCTCTTAAATGGTTCATTATTTTAGGGACTAATTCAATAAGATCATGGAATGATATGCAAAATATATTTCTAGAAAATTATAAAGATTGTGATCTCAAAGAATAAATCTTTAGAATGACTCAAAAAGAATATGAGAGCCTTGAAGATCTAATAGAGAGATTCATGTATAATGTTAAGAGGGAAAAATTACATCATTTATGATTTGACACACTAAAAAACCTCTAACTTAGAATAATTAGTGATGAGTGTATTGATCTCCTTGATCTGATGATTAGAGGTGATGTATACCAATTATCATTTGAAGAAATTTGTGAAATATGAAAGTGCATATCAAGAGGAAGGGAAAGAGTAAGTAAATCAACATCAAGATCGCTAAGTCAACATGAACTTGGAAATTTTCTTGAAAACTTAAAAAAACAATTTATTAGCAATCTAAGTGAACAAGTATAAATGTTAAGAATGAAAAATAAGCAAGAAGAAGATGTTGATATTTGTGTTATGCATGCATAATGAAATGCCACTAAATATTTCCTATCATTAATGAGGTTGAAGCAATTTTACCAAGAAGATAATGGAGCAAGTCAATCACCAAAACAACTCCGTTATCTAGCTCCAAGAGGACCATGGAAGTCTGGTCAACCTATTATGATGTAAGAACCTAATTCACAATTTAAAGGTTATTCACATCCATATCAAAGTAATTGGAACACACCCTTTCCTTTAAAACCTTGGCCATCTCAACACCAAAGCCAATCTTGGAAAGAAGGTTGGCAAGGAACTTATGGGAGAAATCTACAATATCCTCAATATCCTCCATACCTAACTCCATGCTATCCCTACCATCCACCTCCACCACAACCACAATCCCAACCACATCCATCTCAAAGATCCACTCCCACTCAACTACCTGTACCACCATTTCCAAATCCAAATGACGAAGTAAATGTTGGGAGTACAACACTTCCAAACAACAACTCTTGACATGAATGGTATTCACCTTAGATCAAGAAGTATTCAAAAAAAGATATTCCCTTGATGCCATTGAAGAACAACATCCATAAGAAGAAGATCCAGAGAAGACTAAGGAATCATGGACCAAATTTGATGAAGAGTGGCCATTAGAGCCTAAGCAAGAAGAATTTATGTTATGTTTATCATCAGATTCTTTATGTGCTCAATAGACAAATAAACAAAAATAAGAATATTTGAATTTCGTGGTAGAAGAGGAGACAGAAAGAGATCCAAATGTGCAAGTGGACTAGGGGCATCACAACTATATTGAAATATGGTTCCAAGCAGTCATTAAGTTGCAACAACACACTTTTCATCAATAATTCTTGATCTCATCTCAATCAAATCACTTGGTATCTCACATTTAGGTACATGTCAAAGCATATATTTCGAGCCTACACATGAGTTTATTTGTCATATTGATGTGCACATGGCTCCATTGGAAGTATTCCTATACTTGATAGATATTTTGTTTTTTTTAAGTAGAGTAGGATAGAAAAAAGAAATAAAAAAAATGAAGATGAGAAAAAATAAGAGGAAAAGAATAAAATCTCAGGTGAAAACCTCTTTTAGGCATATGATATTGGCTCACTGATTGAAAATCTCCTTGAGGCAGTCAGTGGGTTGGAAATAGAAAAAGAAAAAAAGGGAAAAGATCCTTGATGAAAACCTCCTTTGAGGTGCTTAGGCAGACCTACTAGTTGAAAACCTCATTGAGGCATATAGCAGGCCTAAGAAAAGAGAAAAAAATGAAAAAAAATGGAAAGAAAAAGATATTTTCTCCATGTATCTCTCTTTGATGAATGCAGGTGCTCTTCAACCTTTGCAAGCAACAAGAACAAGTTAGCACCAAAAGAAAAAAATTGATCAAAAAACTAGTCAAATAAAGTCAAACTTGGCTTTTCTCCTTCTTTTCTTAGATGCTCCAATAGGACCAAGGCCATGCTAATACATCACCCTCACCCATTTAGAAAACCCATCATTCCCAATTCTCTCCCATTCATTTTCCTTGTTGTCCTAAAGTGCTACAGGAAGGTTCTAGTTTGCTAAAGGATTGCCAAAATACACAGGTTAGAAAATTGTTTTTACAATATCTCAAAAACTGTGTATATTTTTGCTAATATGTTTCATGGGGAGATGCATATGGATGATGGTAACATGCTCAAGTAATTTTAGCAAATTCTTGTGCACATTTTTCGAGAACTTGGCCTCCATCACCTACAACCATTTTAAAATTTTCCCAAGATTCGTGCATCTGTTGGATAAGATGTTTTATGGGGAGATGCATAAGGATAATGGAAACATGCTCACAAAATTTCAAGTCAATCCAATCTAGCATTTGAGAGATTTGTACATAACAATTATGTTATAGGAGCGTTCCAGAATTGCTACAGGAGTGACCATAATTGTTACAGGATGTGATCGCTATAGAGAGAGGGGTTAGATCCTATGTTTTCATTCGAGGAATGAAAAGTAAGTCTAACACACCTCCATCATCCATCCTCCACACCATTTAGTCACTTTTCCATCCAAAAAAGTCATATATGTTCATGAGAAATCCCCATTTTCACCTTTACTTTCATTACTTTCACCAAAACCAAGGTTTTTCATCCTCGTCCATAGATATATCATGAATTATTAGTGTTAAAGAAGGATTTATATGAATATTAATGGTATATTAGAAGGGTTTGTGTGACTTCTACAAGAAGACACATAGTCCTATAGCAGTTTGCACAGACCCTACAAGACACAGTTGGAAGCACAAGATTAAATAACCAACCATCATGAAAGAAATGGAGAGTCATTTCCTTGATTTTGAGAAGCTAAAGGACCCTTTTTTAGCTTCTACAATGTTCTTGATCACTCAACAAATAACAACATTTGATCCAAAGAGCACATGCATGAAGGAAACACCTACATCATCAAGCATCAATCAGTAAGAGAACATAAAAAATACATATCTTAGTTAAGAAATTGCAGAAGACATGCACAAAAAACTTACCTTTGTTTAGAAATGACATATGATCAACTACAACACTCACATCAAGAGCATCACAGGAGCAGAGAAACAAAAACAATAAGAAAATCTAGAGGACCTCTAGTAGATTATCACATGCAGCTTTAGGATCATTAAAGACAACCTCCAAAACTAGAACAACATCCTGCACAAAAAAACAATCATGGTAAGGCACAGGGATGCAAATCTCTATCCTCACCCTCCAAACCTATTGTAGCTTGAGAAAACATTAAAATTGTGAGAATGAAAGGTCTTTTATAGCGAAACTTAATAGAAGGTATCCTCGG
Organism: Pinus taeda; assembly: GCA_000404065.3. Taxonomy (NCBI): domain Eukaryota; kingdom Viridiplantae; phylum Streptophyta; class Pinopsida; order Pinales; family Pinaceae; genus Pinus; species Pinus taeda. The sequence goes on from APFE031362941.1 coordinate 55,769, forward strand.
TCTTATCTAGCACGTCACTTAACTTTTCTCTAAAGGACATCCACACATGTGGGAGATAAATGAGACAAAAGTAAAAAAAGACTTAATAAATTGGGATTTCATCATGGAGTTAAAAAAGTAGTTAGGGGCCAACTCATTTAACTCAAAGAACTCTGAGTTTATTTTGCATGTAATGAAAAAAGAGAAAAAATTGAAAAAATTAATAAAATAATAAAAAAACAACAATAAAAATAAAAGGTGGACCCACCATTTGTTGGCATGCAAAGATTAGTTGCTATAGGATTCGGGTTGTGTGCTACAAGATCAGAACAAGATGCTACAAGAGAAAAATAGAACTGCTATAGGACCAAAATAGAACTGTTATAGGAAGAACATAGTTTCTACAAGAAGGAACTATTTGCTACAAGAAAGTATCAGAGTGCTACAGGAAGACAAATTTTTTGTAGAACAACCACTAAATCCTTGGGGAAGAAAGGAAATGACAAGGGTGAAAACAATGATGCTACAGGTGAAAAAATAACTGCTACAGTATGAATAAAAAGTGCTACAGGAGGGGACAAGTGACAACTCAAGAGGAGGGAGAAGGTCCACAAGGACTCCAAGAGCCCACTCCATAGCCTAGTATTGGATCTTATTACAAATTTATTACAAATATAGGCAGAACTCACCAATAGATGCAAATTACAAAATACAAGAAAGTAGAGGATGTGGGCCTCATGGAGGAAAAAGTGCAAGAAATTAGCAAGGAATTGAAGGATTTGAGGCTAAGGGAGTCTGTCATGAAAGAGCAACTACTGCTAGAAAACAACATGCTAAGGGAGAAACTACATGAAAAGGAGGTACAACTTGCCATCATGGAAAGTTTGTCCATGGAAGCTATCCAATGCACACAACCATCCACATCATATTCCATTGAGCTACGGAATGGAGTTACATGAAAATTCATTTGAGGAACAAAAGAAGAACAATAGGGCAAGAAGATGGATATGTTGTTTAGAGGATGAGCAATTATTTCAGTAGGGGGTATGATGGTCCTCCAAATTAGACACAAATTAAGGTCCATCTAACCTTTCCTATGCACATAAAGGATATATTAAATTTTTCCTTCTACAATTAATAAATTTTTTTCTATCTTTAATATGTTTTTAGGAAGGTTTAGAGGTATTTTCATATATGTATCTAATATTATTTATTTTTGTAGAATATTGTGAGAATATTGGGAAGATTACGAAGATTTGGAGGCTAATATAATTTAGGGACTTGCATCTTGATATAGGATGGAACAATATGTATAATAAATGAACAATATATTATGAAATTATTGCACAATTCTAGAGCTCCAGTGACTGAGAAAATATAGGAATATGCTCCCTGTCATTTAATGCAAATTCATAGTGTTGGGAACTAGATCCACTTTTTGAGGGATTTTGGAGGGGAATGTTGCCTCCTTTCAAGGAATATTCTTCCTCATCACTTTGTATAAGTATCAATTCGAATTTTCCTTTAGGGGCATGCATTTCTTAGTCTTCTTGTGGAGAAAACTTGTTATTTAGCATCTCCACTTTCATTTCTATCAGGGATGTACTTGGATCAATTCAAATAATGAAGTTTTGTGCCATTTTTAGCTTCTAAAGCTTGGTTTCCTTCATATAATTTTGATTTTACTTGGTCTTGGCCATCCCATGAGCCTCATATCCCTCTTGTACAATTTCTTTATTTCCTTTGATTTTTTTTTATTTTTTTTTCACTTGCATCTCTTATATTTACATTTATTGTTCATGCTTTTGTTGTTGTAGGTCATATTGGTTAAATGATTGAAGTGATTTTTTTTGAAGGTTATTTATAGATTAAAAAGCATGATGAATTATTAAAAAAACTTTAAAAATTTACATTCATCATTGAGCTACTTGGATTGGTTTACTAGTTCACAAATCTAGAATTTCTCGAAGTCCCTTGTAGCAAAATAGTAGTAATTTTATGTTATTTTTTAGAACGTGTTAGTGAGATTAATTTGATTTGATTCCACTTGTATTAGGTCATAAAAAACTTCAAGTTAATAAAAAAAATTACCTCATAGAATTTTCACTTGATTAGGTTAGGCATTTGGTAGGATAACTAGCTCACTAGTTCTTGAATTTCTGGTTTTTAGAGTAAATAATTTTCTGCTATTTTTTAACACATGTTAACAGATTCATTTTGAAGTGATTCCACTTGGAATGGAGTTCTAGGACATCCTAATTAATAATAATAAAAATACCCATCTTATTTTCATTTTATTTACTTGGGAATTCGACAAGTTATCTCGCTCATGTAGAAAAACAGGGCCTCTTGTAGCACCTTATGTAGCAGTCTTGTAGCACGTGTAAAATTGAACATATTTGCTCCAAAATATTGGTTTTGATCCCTTAGGCTTGAATAATGACCTATAGGCTTTGAAACATGAATTTTTAAACACCAAAATACCTCTCAACCCTTTCCTCTTATCCATCGCAATTCACCTCTACAGTTATGGTTAGTGGAAAAAATTCATGAATTGAAGAGCATAATGATGATTTTCATGATTACTTCATGAAGTACCTTATGAAATCTATTGAAAAAATATATTTGGAATGCAGTGATTAAAGAATGATTTCATGATTAGGTTTCATTTCATACATCTTAAGCTAAGGTTTCCATTTCCAACATTGTTATTTCTATTGCATATACTAGGTTTCCTTTTGATGCAACAATCACATTTTGAAAATAGAATAACATTTACATTCATGCAAGTAGGTTAAAATTTACATTTATGAAAAGTATAGTAACATTTAAATTCCTACAAATAGATAAGCATTTCCATTTATACAATTAGTTTAGGTTTGATTCCATGATATTCACTTCATTGCATCAGATCATCGAAAGAACAGCACATTGCATGCTACAGATATGGTGTCAACACTTCTTAAGTTTGTATGAACCCCGAGTTGATAATTTAAGTTGGTAGCCTTAGGAGTTGAAACATTCTTGTTGCAATACTGAAGCTCATCAGTATGTTGTGCAATCCATTGTATGTCTTCCATGTGAAAGAATGTATGTATGCAATATGAACCATAAGTGTTTGCCATATGAATCATAGTATGTATGCCATATGAACCTATATATGTCTGCCATGTGAACCTATATATGTTTTGCATGTGAACCATACGTGTCTTCCTTATGAATCATAGTATGTTTTCCATATGAACCTATATATGTCTGCCATGTGAACCTATATATGACTTCCATATGAACCATAGGTATGTCTACAATATGAACCAATATAACCACAGAGAAATATATAAAAATGAATCACACAGCATATAATGTATAAATTTGATGCCATTGTAATACGAGATATGTAATTCTAACAAAAGACCATAATATATGTAAATGATGCCACTCAATTTATATAAGAATATGATTCCATGGTATAGAATACGATGCCAACATATGTGATTTGAAATCGATCATAGAAGGTTGTACACTATATAAAGCATAGATGGTTATTACCACCCAATCCACAAATATTTAATTTCTTGCCATACATACCATTTAAAATTGCCATGCAAAGTTTCCATACTACAAATAATTACCATGTGAAGTTTCCATACGAACCACAGTCACAAAAATGACTTCAAATAAATTGAGCCATAAAAATATATACACAAGATATAGGAAAAAGTGTAGGCCTTTTGTAATATGTGAACCATCACAGGGTTTATTCGAGCCATAGGAAACGAGAACTGATAGAATATTCAAATTGCAGAGAGATGAGTGCCATTTCTAATCTCAAATGAGGCACATAATAGTGAATCTATAGTTAATACTTAGAGTGAAGGGACATGTCCCTTAGGGTAGGTTGACTTGAGGCTAATATAAAATGTTTGGCGAAAAACATGAAACTCAAATTAATGTATTTCCCAAATAATCAAATTAATAATAATAACATTTCTCTTTTATCTAATATTATTTTCTTTTGTCCAAAATAAATCTTCTTTGGGTAGTTGGGATTCCTTTGAGGAAGGAGGGTTTCCCTTTTGGGGAAATTCATCCCTCAATTGTCTTATTTTCAACACTCCCTCTCAACCAGGGATGAATTTCAATTTGCATCACAAGGCTTATCTTAGATGGCATGTCTCAATATAAGAAGGCAAGCAGCCACATCAATATACATCTCATATTATCTCATATAATGAGAATGATCCTCCAAACCCTATTAGTCTCTAGGTCAAGTTTCATGGCCTTCATCTCAACTACATCGACAAGACATCCATATCATCAAATCTCATCTCAAATTTTCTGATCTTTGATCATATATTGAATAATGATATCTCAATCTAAAGAAGAAGAATCATCATAGGGGAGCTCAAACTACCACCCTATATCCATAAATAATAGGGGAGATTAATTTGCCACCCTAAATATCCAATTGACAATAGGAAAGTTACAACTTACCAGGGAAGGATCACAACTATCTTGTTGTGTAATGAAAATAAGTGAGATATAACTTTCCATGAAATGCAAGGATCACATCCATCCTATTGTCTAATGACAATGGGAGAGATAAAACTTACCATGAGAGATAAGGATCACAACCATCCCATTGTCTACTAATTGTCCCACCTTGACCCTCAAGTGTCAAGTGGTAGAACACTTGAATCCCATCACTAAGTATCCTCACCCATTGGCCATATGGGTGGAAATCCCAACAAGACCAAATTATGGGTAGGATGCATACTGGGGTATACTCTATCAAATCCAACTGGTAAGGGAGGATATCCAAACTTGTCATTACAAGGATCATATACACCCTACAGTGACAATAAGAAGGATAACCCAACTTGTCATAAATGACAAGGATCACACATCCTATTGTTTAGAGTTCCCTCAACCCTAAGAGCCCTCCATGCTCCATTCCCTCCCTAAGATATCAAACAAGGGGGAAGAGAATTTTTTATTGTTCTCGATTAATCGTGACCCCTCCCTCTCATCAGTGCCTTCATTAGGCTTACAACTGTTAGTCCTAGACATAGTGCATGACACCCATATAATATTTGGTCAACCACAAGACTACATGCAACAAATTAAGGATCCAATTCTTTGCTTGTTCATCAATCGAAATGTTGTGGAGCTTCAATGCTCCCTTTTGCATGATATCCCAGATATAGTGATATCCAATCTAAATGTTTTTGGACCTATCATGGAACATAGGATTCTATGCATGTTAGATACCACAATATGACACAATATATCATAGTCATGCCCAACATATGCTCAAACAAATCTCCAAAGGGATTTCTCAATCATATTGTCTTAGAGCCAGGCATGCTAGCAACAATGCATACTCCCTCTCAAAGAAACAAATTTCAGCACCTGTCTCATCCAGGAAATCATGGAAGATCTAAGGTAACACTCATATGTGCTCTTCTAGGCAATATCATTCTCAAAATTAATATATCCATAAAGTCTCAAGTATCCAACAATATGTCTTAGTTCAAATTGCAACATTCTAATATATCAAGACTCTATAAGGCTCAAAGAAAATACTGCAAGTCAAGAATCCATCAAGCTATCAACTCATTGTGGGAATCCATCAAGCTATCAACTCATTGTGGGAATCCATCAAAACTATATTTTAAGAGGATGCTCTCTCAATTGGTTTATCATGCGAAGTCTCTGATAACATGCTTCCCTTGACAAGGATCTCTCATCATTTTTCTGTTACACTTCTAATATCAAGAAGTGAATCATCTTGGGTTCAAGGGTCAAATCCCCTTCGCACTGAATGTTGAGATATTCTTAATCTTGTCATAAATAAATTGTCAGCATATAAAATCAAATATCAAAGACATACCTTCAATCATGAAGAGAGATCATAGGTTGCATTAGATGTCAATCATTTCAAACATTCCAAGCTGAAGGGACTTGCCAGAGTCCATATATATCTTTCTTCAATATCTAATAATAATGCATATAGCAATAGGAGTTGGGTTCTCATCATAGCCTTCTTTCTCTGAGAGCACATTTCTTATCATAGTTTCAACCATATCATGAAAGCATCAGATATTGATGCATTTATAATAGTCCTTGCATATCTCTCTTAGCATCATATCATACTGTTGCACTCAATCTACTCCCTCTTAATAGTAAGCTTCTTTAATCATAGTTATCAACCAAGGATACTACAACCCTTCCTTCGAGGTCTTGAGATCTTATCCATTTTCAAGTACCACTCTAATCATGGGATGGTTTCACATCTTCCTCAATCTCAATATAGAATACTTAGTCCTCCAATTCATCAAATATACATGTGACCCCAAAACAAAAGCAAGAAAAATAATGGCAAAGTAAATAATCATAATGAAAGTGTACCTGGTGATGAGGTATGACTGTCTTTCTTTTCTAGAGGAAGAGTGGCTTCTTTATTTTCCTACACCAACTCCCTATTGGAGCTAACCCCTCCTACATTGCTTTGCATCTTGATAATCCTCAAGGTGGATCACATCCTAATCTAAGAAGTTAGAGAAAAAAATAAAATACTCATGCAAGAATAATCAATAATCGAAAAGAATAAATTCACAAGAATATTGACACAAAGAAATGACATAAGTCTTGAAAGTAATTATCTTTAATGTAGATTGTGGGAAGCTCTAAGCTCCCTCTTGATAATGTCATCCTCTTAGCTAGAGGCACCACTATCCATCTATCATATGAAAATGTTGTCTTTAGAAGAAATGCATCCTCTTGAGCATCATTTGTATTCTCTTTTTGATTTATTGCAACATATTGTCTCCCGTTAGGTAGGATACTAGGGTATCTATAAATATGTCATAGGTTATTGAAGAATTCAATGGCTTCTCACTAATCAAGAATATTTTTCTTCACACTAGGGTTTTAATGCTATAGAACCTAGGCCATATCCAATGAAACTTCAAGGATTTCCCCAAACCCTAACCTTCTCTTGCAAGGACAAAAATTCCATAGGGTTTCCTTCAAATCCTAGGATTCTTTTAGGTCTCTATCATCTTCACCTGATTCCATCATAGGTGTCTTTAAGGGGGTGTTCTTAATGAATTTTCTTCAACCCAAATTCGATACCATGTTAATTTTTAAGGTGAGATTTTTCTTTGTTGTAGAAGATTTCACTTTTAGATAATCTTAACTTTTACATCACATTCACCCCATAAAATAATATAAACATTAGCAGTTATGTAGGGAGAACAATAATGCAACGGAATAATAAATAATGGCAAAAGAAAAGCATGAACACATAGAGACACCATGATTTAGCCTAGATACCAAGGAAATACCCCACAAGGGGAAAAATCCAACCACATTATTATTCTATTAGATATTCATTAATTGTTTAGATGAGATACAATGTACATCCATAATGAGATACATCAATAACATCGAGCCTCCTAGTGCCAATCCAAGTCAGTTCACAACTAGGTTTGTGAACTAAATGATCTGATTTATAATGAGTTTTTGCCATATCACTGTCATATATACCAATCATAATGACATCATTGTAATTGAAATCACTGCCATAGTCACATTGTCATGTAATGGAATTTTTCATATCAAAATACTGTGAATCACCACCATATATTAGGGTCACTGCCATTATACCAAAGATACTTCCATGTCATATCACTGCCATACTAGGTTACTACTATTATACATCTCACTGTCATCACTAACTCACTAACACGATGCATCTTACTACCATCAAAGATTACTATTGTGAATATACTATCCTTTTCCAAAACCAACTGCCATGACAATGTCACTACATGTGAGTCACTATCAAGATAATTGAGAAATTAGGTCCCTATCTCAATATCGTTGTCATGTTAAAGTAAGATTTCCATACACATTCATTAGGACGTTGTCACATTAATTTTCAGTCATTGTATCTATATGCATACAACACTAGGTCATTGTCATATTCATGTGTATAAAATCCATGCCCCATAGAGAACATAAAAGAAATTTCATGGAAGTGATGCCATACATAGAATGTATTTATCATTTGATGCTACTGTGTATTTTCTATACCCCCCATTGTATGTTTTCCATGGTAACCATTATGTGTATGCCATGCAAGCCATTGCATGTCTACCATGTGAACCAATGTATGTATTCCATGTGAACCATAGGTTTCTGCCATATGAATCATAGCATGTCTTCCATATGAACCTTTATATGTATGCCATACGACCCTATATATGTCTACCATGTTTACCATAGGTATCTCCCATATGAATCATAGCATGTTTGCCATATGAACTATATATGTTTTCCATTTGAACCTATACATGTCTTCCATGTGAACCTATATATGTATGTGATATGAACCATAGGTATATTTGCCATATGAACCAATGTAACCATTGAGAAATATATAAAAACGAATCATAGACCATAGCATGTATAAATGTGATGCCATTGTAATGTGAGATATGTAATGCTAACCAAAGACCATATCATATGTAAATGATGCCATTGAATTTATATAAGAATATGATGCCAACATAAGTGATCTGAAACTAATCATAGAATATTTTACACTATACGAGTCACATATGGTTGTTTATCATATGATACACAGATAGATAATTGTTTGTGATACATACCATATAAAATTCCCATGCAAATTTGTCATACCATAGATAATTACCATGTGAAGTTGACATAAAAACCACAGTCATATAAATCACATCACATAAATTGAGCCAAAAAAACATATAGATGAGTTACAAGATAGAGTGTGAGCCTTTTGCAATAAGGCATCACAGGTTTTATCCGAGCTATAGGAAAATTGAACCAATAGAATATTAAAACCATAGAGGGATGAGGGTCATTTCCCATCTCAAATGAGGCACATGATATGGAATTTATAGTTAATCCTTAGAGTGAAGGAACACATCCCTTAGGGAAGGTTGACTTGAGGCTAGTATAAAATCTTTTTCGGGAAACATGAAATTTAAATTAATTTATTTCCCAAATAATCAAATTAATAATAATAACATTTCTCTTTTATCCAACAAAATTTTCTTTTGTCTAAAATAAATATTATTTGGTGCAATTGGGGTTACTTTAGTGCAAGACGATTTCCCTTTTGGGGAAATTCATCCTGAAGCTGCAAAATTTTCAACACTCCCTCTCAACTAGGGAGGAATTTTGTTATGGTCCCATCCTAACCCCCTTATTTATGTAGTGGGATCACATCATAATAAAGAGTCAATAAAGCCCATATTAATAATTGTAAGTGGTTAACCCGCTATTAATGACGGGAGCACAGTTAGTTGCAAATGGGCCTAGTATTAGATAGATGGTATTAATAAAACCCATGGTATTGATCCATGGTATTACATGTATGAGTCATATATAAAGGATAGAGACTCCCTGCGAGGAGCGTCGTGTCTTATTTCTTAATCGAGCTCTTCTCTATTGGAGGTTGCCCCCTCGAAGAGGCCAGTGAACATTGCTTTCTGAATAATAAAATATTTGCTGTTGACTCTCACTATTCTATGTTCTAGGTATTTTTCTCCGCATATTCTGTATTTGGGTATCTTTTGCAGGTTAAGAGCATAACAAGTGGTATCAGAGAAATTTCCAGGGCTGGTGGGATCTCCATTTCTTAGCAATTTTTTTTTTTGGCTAGAGACGCGTTCCAGCGTCTTTAAACCATGGGATTTTTCGTTGAGCGCATAAACCTGCGGATTTGGGGAGGCATGCACGTAGGAAATACAAGAGGTTGTCACACTTTTTGGACTCCCTTATAACCCTTGTGGGTACCCCTTCGAGTAGTAGCGCATTAGACAGAACCGCATACGGACTGTCTTCCACGTTCCTTCTGGGTATATTGGAAGCCCCCTAGCTCCTCTGCAACCTAGCCATAGATAAACCGTTGGCCGTCTTGCTGCTACAGTACACCGAGAATAGCACTCAGAGAGATCACTTGCCCGTACGATAGGGTAGTCGGGTTGTACGGCTAAGAGTACGGTTGATCCTCCTTAGTTAGAGCCCTGAAACATTGGGCCGAGTACTATTGTCAGACCCTTATGTATATTGTGATCTGTAGCACCTGACACTCCTCGAGACCATAGTTCCCTTTTCTATCTTGGGATCACGCATCATCTCTGCCAGATCCGCTCGCGCAAAAGGGTGCAGCAGCAAAAGACAGCAGTCTGATCTATTAGATCCATCAAATCTGTAGCAGCAATCTATTCCGCCGCTCAGAGCTATCCGATCCACCATTTAGATCTCTCAGATCCACCTGATCTGAGTAGTTGTGTGGGGTTCCTATACAGGAGCATGATTTTCACAGGACTTTTGACAACATTGACATTTTGAGGATTCGGTGACTACAGTATTGCTAAGGAAGGAGTAAAACTCCATTAGGAGTTTTCAAAAAAAAAAAAGTTTGAGATCTCCCGGGGCACTTATTGGTGATCTAGCCCATCAGAATTAGGACGACGAGCTGAGCACGGTGGTACCATTCAAGTCTTAGTGATTTTTTTTTTTTTTTATTTAATAATTTGGCGGTCCAAAATTTCAAGAGCATTAGGTCAGTGCATGGTAGCAACTAGAGCTCAAGCTATGGCCAATGAGAGGATGGACAAACTTGAACAAACCTTGCAATCCATTCAAACTCAGCTTGACGATCTAACAATAGTAATCCCGAGGGTAATCCTAAAGGGCAAGGAGGAAGCCCATGAGGAGGCGTATATTGGCAATGGACACAGTGAAGGTGAGTCTAGCCATTCTCCTCACCTCTGGGGCCCCCAAAAACAATAATCTCATCCGAGACCTCCCAAGTTGGATATGCATAAATTTGATGGTTCTCACCCAGCGGCATGGATAGCACAAATGGAGCAGTATTTCAATCTGAATAAAATCCTAGATAATGAGACTCAGCTTATGGTGGGAAGCATGTACTTGGACAATGAAAGGTGGCAATGGTGGGAATGGAATCAACGTTGCAATGCACCTTTTTTGACTTGGGACAAATTCAAAAAACCTCTTACAGACCGCTTTGACCAGGAATATTCTTTTTTGGGTCATCTTACTAAGCTCCGAGAGACTGGCACAGTGGATGAATATATTACAGCCTTTGAAGCCTTAGCCTTCCACACTAGGGGTCTCTCAGATGTGTTCTACACAGAATGTTTTATCAATGGTCTTAAAGAGGCCATAAAAGACCACGTCTAACTGCACCACCCGCCCACATGGATTGAGGCTTGCAAGGTAGCTTGTAACGTGGAACTTGCATTACCAGCCCTGTCCACTCGCCCAAATTTCACCACCAAGGGTCGCCCCCCACAGGCTCACAGCACGACTCAAACACTTAAGGTTCAAAAGGTGTCACCTGTAGAAATGGCCGAAAGAAGAAAGTAGGGATTATGTTACTACTGTGATGAAAAATACTCCCCAGGTCACAAATGCAAGGAACCCAAATTTTTTCAAATTGATGCCACTGATTACA
>APFE031362941.1:69275-104124 GCA_000404065.3 Pinus taeda
CTTCCCATTCTAGAATGGATTGAAGAGGCTCGCAGGGAATGGTTTTCACATCCCGGGCTCTCCCAACTCATTTCTCAATTGCAGGCGGATCCAAATCCGACCAAGGGCTACTCATGGCAGAATGAGATTCTTCGCTATAGGGACAGAGTCTTAATATCACCAACATCCAGCCTCAAAAGTCGCATTTTGGCATAATTGCATTCATCCCCCCTTGCAGGACATTCAGGCTTTCAGAAGACGTATGCTTGCACCAGAAGATCATTTTTTTGGACAGGCATGAAAAAGGACATCCTTACTTTTGTAGTAGAATGTGATGCCTGTCAACACCACAAAGGGGAGAATGCCAAAGCACCAGGCACATTACAACCATTGCCCATGCCAGCATCAATATGGACGAAGGTTTCTATGGATTTCATTATAGGTCTTCCAAAGTCCGGAAAAAAGTCAGTCATCATGGTGGTTGTGGACAGACTTTCGAAGTATGCTCATTTCTGCACCCTACCCGTTTACACCAACTTTAGTCGCTCAATCTTTCATGGATCAGATCTTCAAATTGCATGGCATGCCCACTTCTATTGTGTCCGATCGTGATGCGATCTTCACCAGTAAATTTTGACAGGAACTCTTTAGGCTACAAGGCACCCAACTAAAACTCAGCACTTCCTATCATCCACAAATAGATGGTCAAACTGAAGCCATCAACAAATGTCTGGAAACCTACCTTAGGTGTTTCACTTCAGAAAAGCAACATCTTTGGGTACAGTGGTTACCTCTGGCTAAATGGTGGTATAACACCAACTATCATCCACCACCAAAATGACTCCCTATGAAGCAGTATATGGTCAATCCCTCCTTCCCCTACTTCTTATATCAAGGGATGCTCAAAGGTACAAGCAGTGGATCAACTCCTACAAGATCGTTCAACCATGCTCACCCATCTTAGAGAGAATCTTCATCAAGCTCAAAACCGCATGAAGCAACAGGTATACCAGCATCGCTCAGAACGCCGATTTCAAGAAGGGGATCAAGTATTTTTGAGGCTGCAACCATATAAGCAAACATCACTCAAAGACAAGGGTTGTCAGAAAATATCTCCAAAATTCTACAGACCATATCAAGTACTTCAGCGCATTGGAGAAGTAGTATACAAGTTGGCTTTGCCACCTACTGCAAAAATCCATCCAGTTTTCCATGTCTCGTGCCTCAAGAAAGTGATTGGGAACAATTGCAGAATTCAAACCAGTCTACCTGAATTAGACGAGGAAGGGTCAATCTGGCTCCAACCTGAACAGGTCCTGGACACACGAGAACGACCCCTACATGGTCGAGTGATTAGGGAAGTCCTCGTCAAGTGGAAAGACACCTCTCCGGAAGATGCAACTTGGGGACCAGCCACTATTCTTCAGCAGTTTCTGCAACTTCAGCCTTGAGGACAAGGCTATTCTTAAGGGGGAGGGCATGTTAGGGTCCCACCCTAAACCCCTTATTTATGTAGTGGGATCACGTCATAATAAAGAGTCAATAAAGCCCATATTAATAATTGTAAGTGGTTAACCCGCTATTAATGACGAGACCACAGTTAGCTGCAAATGGGCCTAGTATTAGATAGATGGTATTAATAAACCCCATGGTATTGCATGTATGAGTCATATATAAAGGATAGAGACTCCCTGCGAGGAGCATCGTGTCTTATTTCTGAATCGAGCTATGCTCTATTGGAGGTTGCCCCCTCGAAGAGGCCAGTGAACATTACTTTCTGAATAATAAAATATTTGCTGTTGACTCTCACTATTCTATGTTCTGGGTATTTTTCTTCACATATTCTGTATTTGGGTATCTTTTGCAGGTTAAGAGCATAAAAAATTTCCATTTTCATCACAAGACTCATCTCAAATGACATGTATCAATATAAGAAGGCAAGCGGCTTTCCTGTACTAAGCACATAATTTCCATTAGACTCAAAAGGAATTGTAATAAACTTCAAGCATACCTCATTGACAGCTCAATACTATGGTGAGATTTGCAATTATGTTTACTTCATGTCACAACAAATCAAATTAGCTCCTTGATTAAATCATCATGTATAAAGATATCACATTTGGTTATTTCAAAACCTAACCATCATAAATCAAAATCCTAGATTATGTTCATAATTTTGAAATTAAAAACTAAAAATGAAATATTAATGCTTATATTTCAAATGGTTCTTTGCTTCTCCATGTATTCTTTGTCCTTTCCGTACACACATTGAATTAGTTGTGAAACCCAACAAGCACCTAGTGCCTTCTCTTCTCTTCAAGTCAACTAGGGAATTCATAAACTACACTGCCTCATCCCTAAATATCAACAACAAGGGTATCTAGAGGCTGTACCACCTCTACCCTCAGTATCAACAACTCAATATTGGTGTCTTCCCAAGATGTCCAAGGATCCATGTACTACTATCTCAACCCACAATCTCCAGGGAACCCTGTTGGGTGTTGACCTTGATTATCTTCCTGATTGTTCAGATTTTTTTTTTTTTTTTTTTAGTTGCATCGGATCCTTGTTCTTAATAGGGCGGAAACTCTGCCTCTATTATCACCATCAAGGGGGTCCAAGGGGGGTGACGATGATTTTATGAGACCCCCGTTGGTCAGCGTTTGGGGGTAGCGCCACCAGAGCTAAAAATAAATGAAAAATTTCCTTGTAAAATAATGTAATTTCGTAGTCAATGTGGATTGTTCATTAGGTGGATGATTTGACAGTAGAAGTTATGCTAATTTAGGGATTTTTTTCCCTAGAATGCAACCCTTTGTTTATGTGAGGTAATTTTATTGTAGTTGTGTATTATTATTTTGAGTGAAAAAGAGAGAAGAGACTATGTGGAAGCTAAGAGGAAACTATAGTAGATTTGTTGCAGGTTGTATCTCCTCATTTTGTTGGATAATATATAAGGAAGGACCGACTATTTCTCCATGGATGTAGGCCAAATTGGGTGAACCATATATATCTATGTAGTTTTATGCATTTCTGTATTTGTGTTTTCACAATATTTTATGTGTTTCATTGCTCTGTTAGTTAATTTCTACAAACCCAAGTTGTTACAGGGCTCCAACCCACAGCCTCCAGGGAACCTTAGCTATTACAGGGCTCCAAAGATCTTACCTCCAGGGATCTTGAGAACTAGTCCCTTCACAACACATACAAAAACACACATTGTAAAACACAACACATACATGTACACACAATACAACACAATGAATACACGTCACAATACAACAACTACATAATACACATGATATAGTACAACATGTACACAACACAACATGTGTAATATGTACACAACATTAGTACTGCACATCGAGAGACCACACTGTCTCTACTAGGAAACCTTCCCTATAGTGTCTTTCCCATGCCTTCCTGTGTGCATCCACAACCTAAGAATCAAGTCTGTGGCTCTTTCGACTGTCCATCCTTGTCCCAACATGCCACATATCACACTGCTTTCATTCCGCTGATGTATACTTCAACATTTCATGTCCATAACATAAACATAGGCATATTTATAAGCACAACATATAAAAATCGTATCCACATGATACTAACCTCATAGACCTTTCAGGGCTACTTGTCCACTTGATTCCTCATATACCAGGAACCTTTCCATGCCATTCTCCTACATAAAGTAATCATTATTCCACAAGAATTATCCCTGACAACCCTATCAGACAATGGCATTCACACACACACACACACACACACATACACACACATATATATAGACTTTAGCATAATCATGATCACAACATAATTACCAATGTTCATAAGATCAAGGTTAAGATAACTTCCTTTATTCGTGCAATGCATGCACAAGATTAAGAACAACAATTCCCAATTTGCTAAGGCATCTGGTATGTCAAATACATTTACTTTATCTTTCCTGATTACCTTTCTCATGACTATCCTACCACTATCCATTTATCCCAATGGACCCAACCAACCCAACTAGATTTCATATTATTTCCTTCAACTTCGCTTTATTCATGCACTGGGCTGCATTTGGGTTTTATATTACTTGTTGGGTTTCACTCTGCACTCCTCGATCTCCATTAAGTTTCCTCTTTCCCCAAACATTCCCAAGACCCTCAAAACATAAAAGGAAAGAAAAAGAAGGAAAGATCAAGAAAACAAGGAAAACCAATAAACAATACAACGCCACAAACAAAGTGGCATGGCCATGCACCAATCATATTCAAAACTGCAAATCAAGCAAAAACAAATCACAAAACACCGAAAGCACAAAATTTTCAACAGACACCATGACTCAACCCCCATGGTTTCCTGATGCTTCTAAGGGTGCATGAGTGAAATCTCAGCTTGACACTTCCTCAAGATATATGGATGTCTCTTTTTCCATGCAATTCCCTACATCACTTTTCCATAAACAAACAATTGTCAGGTCATTGATAAATATAACAATATACCAGTTTCCTTACCTTGTTGTACCAAGCACACTGCCTTGCAATTGAACACATGCAAATATCATCTCTCAAGGGATTCAAATTCCCTTGATGAATCCAACTATGATTAGAAACCAACTATTATTCCTGCATCTAATCAACCATCTTCCTGTAGCTTCCTCATCCCCAAATATCTTCCATGCAATTTTACTTGCTCTATTGCTTGGTCTCGAAGCATAAGCTTATTCTACTGTAGGATGGATTGAGGCTCTGCCTAGAACTCTCCCTCTGGTTCCACCTTCCATATTGATGACGGATTCCTGATGATCTGTCTACCTATTATTAACTGCTACATAGACTGGGTAATTCTTTGGCCTACATCCCCAACTATCTGTGCCTCCTGAGCATTATAGATATTAGGCCTATCACACTTCTGCTATGCCACTCTGATACAATGTGTAATCCTTCCTACAATGATATCCACTATTGGTTCAACACCACAATGGTTCTCTAACATTACCTCTATTCTGCTGCTCCACATGTTGCAACCCATGTCCTTTATCATTTGCATTGAGCTTCTTATGCAAGGCTACATTTTCCTTATCACTTTCATCCTGAGATCTTCCTTGCTTCTTAGACCACATTACTTTAGTATTCTCAATACCCTTCCAATCACACCTGAACTAGGGCTTGCGGTTTGATTTCTCATAAAATTGCTTCAACTTTCTTGAACTCTTTTGGAAAGTACCCCCTCTCACTTATCTTATAAGGATGTTGGTGGTGATGGTGATGATGTCTCCTAGAAGCAGAACTAGAATAACATCCACGAGTGCTAGCCCTTCTCTTAGGTGTATCCAAGAGTCTTCCACTCTTCATTGTATCATAAATTTCCATCCTATACCTTTTCTGAGACTTGCTTCCATCTGCACCATTAATATTTTCTTCCTTCCAATCCTCATGACTGATTCCCAACTATCCTCGCTTCTGCAAATCTGAAAGGCTTTGAAGAATCACTACATTGGCCACATCTTGATTTTCTTGAGTTTTCACAAGCCTTTCTTGTACCTCAATCAATATCTCATTATCTGTGTTGCAACTTACGATCTTTTCCTTCAAGCTTCTCGATATATCTACTAGATCATGATAGTCTCCCTCTCCTTGCTTCTCAACTGATCTCTCCCATCCCACCAATGTCTCTTCCGACCTATATAGAGAGTCATATGAAATGTACTTAAGTATTCTTCTCTTCATCCCTAGTCTTCTATTGTCCTACAAACATACCATGCTAGGGAAACAAAATGGAAGACATAATCAAAATCATAACTCAATGTATCTCAGGGGAAGTTATTACATCTACAAAAGTTAGTCCATATTAGCACGATACATAAAAATTTCAAGAAATTAACTATCATTCAAGCAACCACAATGACAATAATTAACATGCATATGACCATCATGCATTCATGCCAAACATATATAATTTCATGAAAACCCGCTTTTACCTTGAGGTCTAGTGCTACAACCTTGATTTGATACCACTTTGTAACACCTCACCCCACATTTACCCTCTTTTACAAGCTCACCTGGGTAAACATGACCTGAGAGTTACTATGCATGATCCAAATTCCAAGATGTCATTATGGAAATGGGGCCTAACTTGCCGCTTATCCAAATCTTAGTGAAACACTCGGGGACATATGGTCACATATTTAACCTCTTGAATTCTCTGGTGACCTCTTACTTGAGTCAAGGCCACTCGACCTAACTCATAGCCCAACTGAATGCAAAAAAGGAAGTCGGTGCGGCTACAGGCTTGTAGCTGCATGCATGACCCATTCTCCCAATGGCTGTAGCCACATAGATGACCAAGCTTTAGTGTGGTTGGGGCAAAGGATTCCTAGTTTCAAAGTTTGGCTCTAGAAACATAAGCCAACAATAATCCAAATGCTTAGATCCTTCCATAACTTTGTCATTCACCTGTACAAGTATCCATGCACTATTCTTGGCTTTGTTCCTACTCAATCTTGTCAAATACATGATAATGATTTATACAAACACTTTGTAGACAAAGTACCTATAGCTCATGAATGCATGTCTGTTCACTAAGTCATTAAGTTATTTGAGGATTATCAAGAAGGCTCACTAGCCTCTCTTACCAGTTGTACAAACACATGTTACCTCATGCATTCAAATATATAAACAGGAGGCTGTCAAACCATGCAATGGATCCATAACAAGAGCACACCATAAACGAGGAGTATACCATGCATGTAACCAACATTTAACCACAATGGGACCATGATAAAATAGTCATGAAATCACACATCAAATAAGAACAAGTGCTCATGAATCTCAATAAGAATTAAAGCATAATAACATATGCAAATTCCAACCAAGTCAGGGACTTCCATGTACCACCCGACCATAGATTGGGTTGAACCAAATCTCTCTTTTACTCAATCACCCCATGCTGTTGGGCATGGAATCCCCCCACAGTAGGTTTTGGGGCTCAAAGCCCAGGTTTTGGTCAAAGGTTTTGTAAGACTCCACGAATTACGGGTGTGGAGCGCCAAGTAGAGGTTAAGTCATAGGGCTATCCACCCTAAAGCAATGTAAAGTAATGTAAATTCATGTCGGCATACCCATGGTTTGCGGACCATGGGATTTTATAAATAGAGCAAGGCTCTAAGTTGAAAAGATAGTGGATAGAGGAGTGAAGAGCGAAGGAAGGGTTCGAGCTTAAAGTAGGATTCTAAGTGTATTGGGTCGTAGTAGTAGGAAGAGGCTCTGCAACTGAGTGTGCAGAGGCCTAGTAGAGTTTGCAATTGAGTGCGCGGACCCCTGCAGAGGAGTGCATAGGGCGGTGTCGAGTCTGTAATCGAGATTGAAGATTAATAAAGAGAAGTTGATTCTTATTTCTGTGTATTTTCTGTGCATTATCTTCTTTATGTTTATAGTAGTTTATGTATTGCGCGCACTTATATGATGGATGAATATGCTTTAATAACCATTAATCTTACACACACAAGTTAAGTAATCAGTTAATTAGCAAGGAACTTGGGTATTATATGGGTCGTGCCCCGAGTATGGCTGCATGGAAACAACATCATAGGTTGCGAAGGAATAGCAAGTATGCGTAGCGACGGGTCGGACCACGAACCTCTAGAGGCCCATCAGACATCCCCATGGTACGAAAACCTAGTTCTAGCACCCTCCCATACTACTTCGGGTGAGACCTCAGTCCGCAATCCGTAGATTGTTACCGAAAAGCCAGTAATACCAGGATTTGCTTGGCTAAATCACCTTTGAACCTGGGTTAGGCCCATACAAGCCAACAAATGGTTCCATTGCCGGGATCGAGATCTGCATAAAGGATGTTTGATGTCATGCCACTGGAATCCAACAAAGAAAGAAATTAAAGAGTGGCTAGACAGGAAGATTCACAAGTTTGCAGTGTAGGAGAATAGAAATCTGTGAGTATCTAAGGAACAGTGGTTGGAGCTCTATTTGTATACGGAAATCCACGAAATTTTCTTTGCATCTTTTCCTTTTGAGCTGTATGAGTGGATCATGAAGTTAGAAGATAGCCAGGGAAGGTGTAGGCCCGACAAACCAATAGTGTGGGCTCCAGAATTAGTGCACATACTAGAAGCATCAAAAGATAAGATAGTGCGAGCTGTGGACCATTGGATCGACTGAATAATAAGAGGATTTATCACTGAGTTTGCGGTAGACATGGCCGTCAGCTATAGTGAGGCAGAGCAATGTTTTCTCAAGGAACCGCGAGGTAAGTCTATTAAATCTTTGAACACTTGGACTAAGATGCTATTGTGTGAAATGCGGGTTATGCGAAATTAATGTTTGGGACTATGCAAAGTGGGAAGATCTACAGAAGCAGAAGTAGTGAAGAGTTGGAAAACAGTCCCTTAATTTCACCCTCACAGGAATCCAAGGAGGAGCTCGTGAAAGTTTCTCCAAGAAATGCGATCAGTTTGCTAAGATAGAGAATTATGAATTTACCACCTCCACCCACACCGGCACCCGTTTCACCCCCCTCACCTCCATCTCCACCCACTCCACCTCCACCACCACCACAATTCAGTATGATGAGTGTGATCAAACTGTCGGTGTTCAAAGGAGTAGGAAATGAAGATCCAGACCAATTCTGGTTTTTGGTAAGAGAAATATAGGAAGTGCATGGCATCGTGGATGATATATCAAAAAGGCTACGCTGGTGAGCCCGGTGCAGGATCGCACATTAATGTGGTATATCAAGCATTCTAATGACCACCTGAACACAGGAATTGCAAAGATCTAGACCGAGTTGAACAGGGAATTGAGCAGGCCAAAATAAAAAACACAATCAATCATCAGGTTTAAGGAGATCACGATGCTCCTAGGTGATACCCCCTGGGATCTAGACTAAAGGCTAAAGAGTAGGATCTACGAAGCCAATATGACATTAATAGATGCACAACATCGTGCATGGTTTGTGGCCTCACTTACACCACACTTAAGGATGACGTTGTCACAACAAAAAATTTCCACCCAGGCCAGAGCGTTGGAGATGGCAATGAGATTGCATGAGACCCCTATACAAGACCCTGGGTTGGGAGTCCAAGAAATTCATGCGCAATTGTAGAATTTGTGTCTGGAGATGCAAAGTTTGAAATAGGACAGGACACCTCAGCTGAAGGTGCGTGAGGAAGTATGGTGCATAAAATGCAAAGGCCAAGGGCACGACAAGGACCAGTGTCCAGTGTTCGCGAACTACTTGGCAGGAGGAGGGCCAATGCTGTTAAGACTGGAGGCACAAGCAGGGTCGAGTACAACGTTTGCATCTGCTAGACAGGAGGAAAAGAGACCACGTATAATTGTCATCTATTGTAGAAGTATACACAGACATACCAGCAACTGTTCTGTAATTTCTGCAGGTTGGTAGGCCATGACGTACGCACCTACCAAAGCTATGAACTAATGATGGATCAGACTCTTGCCTACAGGGCGCAGGCCGAAACGTTAGTCCTCGACCCAAATGCAGGGATGGCACGTGCTGGATTTCAGGGGTGCGGTCGGGGTCAAGGCAGAATGGGACTAGGAAGGGGTCGCGCCCAAATAATTTGTTACAATTGTGGAGGGAAAAAGCATTGTGCTTGCGATTGTACAAACTCGACTAGGATATCATGTTGGCACTGGAATCAGTTTGATCATGAGGCAAAAGATTTCCCTTTGTTGATATCGAGGATACACAAAAAGGGGGTACTCTAGCCCCCTCCGACCTAGAATCTAAAAATGATGAGGCCTGAATCGCACGAAGGAGACCCAAATGTAAACATGATGCTCAGGAGAGGTATGACCATGGGAGGTGATAAAAGGAAGCAACCAGAAGAAAGCACATGGGTTCACAAGGCTCCTACAAAGGAACCTGAGTTTGACTTAGAACACGTGAAGGAGACACTCATGGAAGCTAAGAAGAGCTTCACGGAGGCCTCCACTTTAGGTAGCTAGGATCAACTAGAACTAGGGATGGATCCTTCAATGCTCACTACCTTCCTTGAGACATGCATGAAACTGCTGCATGACAGCAAGGAAATCAAAGGGCTACATGAACTTATCACTAGGTGCATGGGATCAGGAGAACCGCGTGTGGTCCGGAAACTTGGAAAGCATGCATTGCGCATAGGAAGGGAGATGAGGTTGACTACGCAAATAGGTGAGTATGAAATGGATCAAGTAATCCTGGATCTGGGTTCGGACGTGAATGTACTACCAGAGCAAACATGGGAATGTATGGAAGACCTGCACTACAATGGTCCTCTATTCAGTTACGAATGGCGAACCAACAGAAGATTTTTCCCATGGGAAGATTACAAGGGGTAACAGTCGATATTGAAGGTGCGAGCATGCAGGAAGATTTTGATGTGATAGAGATTGTCAATGATAGCAATCTCTATCCTGCACTACTAGGAATAGACTAGGTCACCGATATGAACGGAGTCATAAATTTGAAAAAGCGCAAAATGATCTTTGGGAAAAAGTCACTACGCGTGGTAGTACCGCTAGGTCCAACTGAAGGAGCAGGATACACTGAACCAATGAGCGACAACGATAGTGATGACAATATCGACTGTATTTACAAGATAACTGCACAAGGAGAGGATTGGGTGAATCCAACTGCAGATGGAAGGATTTCGTGGGAGAGCGAAAGCTCTTGCACTTCCGATTTAGACGAAGAGATAGAGCGATGGGAGAATCGGCTACACGAATTAACAATGCTAAACTGTAACATGATGATCAGGTCACTGCGTTGCATGAAAATAGAGGCAAGGGAGCTGCTAACATATGATGGATTGTGAGCGGTGGATGGATTTAAGAGCAAATTTGAAAGCGTAGTACCCGAACCATAGTGGTTTGATGGCTGAAATGGGCACTACGCGTAACACTTGCACAATGGTGGGGTACGCATCAAGGAAATTTTGAGAAGTGACATGGATGTAGAAGGATGATGCGCCTACAGTTTAGAAAACCCCAGCTTCAAATGCAAGTTAGCCAACATGGGCGGAACAACTTGCGTGCCCACCTTTCTCGATGGGTACAGACATATGTTGTAAAACCCGAACAAACGCACACCAGGCCCAAAAGAGTGAATCAGAACAAATCGCAGTAGCAGGAAAGGTGATGCACGCTACCAGTTCTCGATGACAAAGCCTTTGATAGGGTGTGCAGAGTACTAAACAAGGTTCACCAGGCGAGACGAAATGATTAGGACTTACGGGAGCTAGTGATTTGATGGGCCTACCGGACCATGTGTGAACACGGAGAGGATTCCAAAGGAGTGGAATAGAATGGAGATGGTAATTACTAAAGAAAATACAAAAAGGAATCCACACGTACTAACCCTGTAGTAGTGACAGTGCGCGATGACCAGAAGGAAGAAATCACACATCTACGCGAGGTAGAACATATAAGGATTTAGGAAGCCATCTGGCGAGGGAACCTTAGACTTCGTGAACTCGAAAAGGACCAAGTACGATTGAGGAAGAAAATCATTTTGATGGACATTGAGATCAAGAGGCTGGAAAACGAGATCACGCAGGCATGTCTCGCCAATAAACCAAGGATGACAAGGCAAGATACAGGTGATCGTACCACTGAATTAGAAGAATGCCGCTGAGAATTTATGACTCTATTGCCATGGCTAAGAATGCACCTCACCAAATGTAGTAACCAGGGGAGCGCATTACATACAGTAGAACACACAGCGCTGACAATTGTGTGGACAATTAAGGAGTTTTCACGGATTATGTTGGCAAGTAAGGTGATGTCTCGCACAGGTGGTGCGACCACCTAACTAGCCGTAGGGAGCATAGTCTTAGCACTCTAGACAGTTGAAAGAGAGTGTGAGAATCTAAAAGAGTCTGTTTGGGGGTTGCGCGATGAGGGAGGTGCACACAGAAACAACATGACAGAAGGTTCACGCCCGTGCACTGGGGGCTGTGCTGCCATGCGGGTAGGCTGGGAAGTAACTGTTGGTGTCGTTGTTCATGATGAGATGTCCAATGTAAGGCAAAAGGGAGTGGGTGGTGGGCAATTAAGACATGAATTAAGAGCTAGATTTAGGGAATCTGTTGCCAAGAAAGCATTGATGGCTCAGAATTAGGGGGAACCGTCAGATCTAAATTCAAAAGGTACTATAAAACTCTAAGGGCTAGCCACGAGACAACACTTGTTCATTTAATATTTGAGCAATTACATAGAGCACAATGTGTTGAGTGCGAAGCAAGATTTGAGCCCCAAAATTCACTAACAACCACAGACAGCGCAAGAAAGATGATGGCTACCAGGAGAGGTTTGGGCTATGTAGAAGAAACCACCGACGAGGCCGCGCCGAAGCCCATGGTGCATGATGTTCCCAGAGACACTAGGGCTGCGCCAAAAATCCCAAAATCTCCTCGGACGCCGAGGCCCAAGAAAGATAAGCAAGGGGTGGGACCAGTCTGCATGACCCTGCCAAATTCGCAATTTGGTAAACTATCCATGGAAGAAAAGGGAAAGGATGTCACCATTGAGATAGATGATGAGGAGGAGGACCTGCAAGATCTCATAGATGAGATAGAAGCAACAAAAGACATGGAAGAGGACATCCAACCGGTGCGTGTTGTAGTGAAATTATTCAAGTACGTTCCTCCGTGGAAAGGGAAAGCTAAGGTACCCAAGGATTTGGATGCCGCTAAGAGCTCACTCCAAACCCCACTCCTGCCCGATGGAATTATGTTTGAGGGCTTAGCCCTGGGCCACATGCCCACAATGAAGTTTGAAGATTGGGACCTCACGGACAATGAGAAGTTCCCACATTTAGAGATTGAAAACCTCATGAAGCAGAGCAGAGAGGGGTCAGTTACAACGTTAGAGCCGTAGAAATGACTACGCGGTGTGGAGAAGGCCAGACTACTCCACCTACTATGGATTCCGCACTTTCACTGCGCACTTACCACAATTTTTGTCATCAAGCAGCTGCTTTTCCTGGTGCACGATGGGTACTCATGGCTGGAGGAGCCCATTCCCATCACGACAGATCTTATCCACAAGATTTCTTAGCTCCCATGTAAGGGAAAGGATCCCATGGAGATAGCTAGAAAAAGCGGAGATTTGGCGCTTGCAGAGGCCATGAAGAAGAAACACAAACTGGAAAAGAAGTAGAGGGGTTACATAATCAACAATATTCAAGATAAAGGGGTGTGCATAGCCACCCAACTCCTGGCTAGGATGGTAATGCGAAAATGTCATGGAGATGAGGTACTAGTGCCGGTAGTTGCGTTGGTAGAACAATGCGCGAAGGGGGTCCAATTCAACTAGGCTGACTTCCTCTACGAGGAGTTCTTAACTAACTGCAAAGAAGCCTAGGAGCAGGGAAAGAACTTTCACTACGCGTGGTTGCTCTTGTCGATTTTGTTGGTAACATGGGAACTACCTAAGGACAGTCAGTTCCCTAATATTGAACTGGACTTACTAGAGGCTGCAAAGTATGCGTCGCTTTGGGCTATGAAGGATGCCACATAGATCTGCAAAACAAAGATCTTCTGGGTGCTCATGGAGGTGAGTTTCCAGATGTGGATCAATAGGAGGCTATGCTTGTCCCCCACCGTGTACAATAGTCTGCGCAGATTTGCAAACTTCAAGGTGGATCTGGCAGAGAAGGATAGAACAGTAGCACAAAAGCAGAAGGATGCAACGAAATTGTGTGTCACAAAGTTGGCCCAGCAGAGGCACAATGAATAAGCGACTGTGGAGGTAAGGGCTTCCTGCGAAGCAGCAACAACATAGGAAACAAGGGCCATCGTGACACAGGAGGATGGGGGCCAAAACGTGTCTATATGACAGGGACCAGATACAACAGAAGGCATGAACCCGAGTACAACGTCCACCCAACTGAAATGGCTGCGTGTCACGGAGCGATCACGTCCACAAAAAAAGGACAAGGTATCCAAACTAGACATCGAACAGATTACACTGACCGAAGGCAACCTCAACGACGTCAGCAACATGATTCGCAAGGTCACTAGGGAAGCACTCCAGGAAGCCATGACGGAGCAACATATTGTGTTGGGGGTAGGAACTTTAGGTGTGGCCCCCATAGGAAGGAACAGTAGCTGCCTACGACACTATAGGTACATCAACAGTGAAGTAGCTACTGCACGAAAAGATGGCCAACACAATAGTGCTACCAGACATAGCACTAATAGTGGAGAGTGAGGAGAACAGAGCTACAGTGGGCAGGATCAAGGGACTTGGCCTAAATTTGGCTGCCCTTCCGCGGGACACAATGTACCAGTTGCATGACGGCATAACAAACGAGCTACGTGCTCGGGAAGGCCGCGTGATCTAGGTATTGAGTGAGCAGAAGATCAACATTGAACAACTCAGCATACAACATGACAATCTAGTGTCACAAAATCAACAAATCACGCAAACAGTGGATGAAGTGTGATGATGCGTTCTAGAATTATCCATCGTCGTAGACCTACCAACCAAGATGTGGATCCATTGTTTGGCAAGTGGATTCTGAAGCGCGCGTGATGAAACAACATGAGTGCAGTTGGAGCTGAACCTATAGATTACTGAGTTGCGAATGAAAGTGTAGCCTTCCACTTCTCCGGAAGTTAGAGAGCAGTGCGTTAGTGCGATTCAAACAGGATTGGAAGAAATCAGATGGGCAGTGCAGGACTGTACTAGTATGTTGGATCAAGCTTTTGACGTCCTTACATCCTTGTAGGAGGATCCCAACATACAGCTCCTAGAAGTAGAGGCGCATGAACTGCAGGAGTGGTATGACAGTGTAAGCGGCATTGCGCAGACAATCATCCTCACGCAACGATTGGCCAAGATGTAGCAAGCAAGGGCACTGAAAGAACAGGTGGATGCTGCAAGACAGAAAGAGGCACTTCTCAAAGCACGTGTCCAACCTTGGATTGATGAAGCCTTCACCATTACAACTGAGATTGAGGGAAAGCTCGCATAAATGTAGGAGATGTATGGGCTAAAGTAGATAGTGGATTATAGCAAAGAAGCATTAGAGGAACGTATGTAGCAGGTCCAACAAACCGTAGAACAATGCACTGCGGACCTCCGGGCAGTATGGGAACAGCTAGAGGGTCTCTATGCCAAGATTGCCACACCAACAAAGTGACTAAGGACGAGTTACGATGATTGTGTTGGGGGCCTGTTGGGCATGGAGTCCCCCCATAGTAGGTTTTTGGGCTCAAAGCCCAAGTTTTGGTTAAAGGTCTCATAAGATTCCGGGAATTGGAGGTGAAGAGCGTGAAGTAGAGGTTAAGTCATAAGGTTGTCCGCCCTAAAGCAATGTAATGTAATGTAAAGTCATGTCAGCCTACCCATGGGATTGTATAAATAGAGAGAGGCTCTAAGCTAAAAAGATAGTGGATAGAGGAGTGAAGAGCGAAGGAATGGTTCGAGCTTAGAGTAGGAGTCTAATTGTATTAGGTCATAGTAGTAGGAAGTGGCTTTGCAGCTGAGTGTGCAAAGGCCTAGTAGAGTCCGCAGTTGAGTGCGTGGATCCCTGCAGCTGAGTGTGCAGGGCGGTGTTGAGTCTATAATCGGGACTGAAGATTAATAAAGAGAAGTTGATTCTTATTTTTGTGTATTTACTGTGCATTATCTTCTTTATGTTTATATTAATTTATGTATCACGCACACTGATATGATTATTGAATATGTTATAATAACCATTAATATTACACATACAAGCTAAGTAATCGGTTAATTAGCAAGGAACTTGGGTATTATACGGTCACGCCCCGAGTAGGGCTGCATGGAAACAGTAGCATGGGTTGCGAAGGAATAGCAAGTGAGTGTAGAGACGGTGATGGGCTCCAGTATTGCAGCAATAATGTGGCAACTCCTAGGGCTTCCTTATTTACTTTTATCAACCCATTAGTTCGTAACAAACTTGGAAGCGATGGTGCATTATGCACAAGTACTAGCTCTTACTGCAGGCTGTCACTTGATCAGTTGGTGCAAGTTTGCTAGGAGCTTAAACCAACTTCTATGAGTTCTTAGAAAAAGCTTTTAACTATGATGGAAGAAATCTAACTCTACAGAGGCTACTCTAGGTGCAAAAAGAGAATGAAAACTGGAATGAAATGCAAACCCTAGCAAACCCTAGTTTACCCACAAACCCTACTTTTGCAAAAAAAGAGAGATGGAAACTAATGAAATGAGTGCCATTGAATACTGAAAAGGAAAATTGCATTTATTCAAGCTACTTCTGAAAATAAATAAGAATAAATCATCTTTTTGTACTTTTGAGTGTTTTTGTGTGGAATTATTATGCTTGTGATTTATCTGGTTGTGACTGTGCAGAGGTTTGGTGGCAAAGGAAGCTGGAGTTGGCTTTTGCAGAGGGTGAGGAAGGTGTGGAGAGGTCCTAAGAAGCCCTTAGTACCCTTCTGAAGACTTTCATTACGAACAGACTTCGAAAAATCACTCATAGGAAATTCTACAGGAGGCCGCAGGGGATCTACAGGAGGTTCTACAGGAGGATCTACAAGAGGAGGCCGAAAGTGGTTTTTGGAGTTTTGAAGGTGGAAAAATGATGGGACAAGGGAAATGAAGGATAGATGAAGGTGTTGAGGTGTCTAGCACTTGTCAAGGAAGATTAGGGACGAATGTGAAGGTTGGATTTGTTCAAATGGCAAGAAGACAACTTTATGGAAAAAACGCAAAAATTAGGGCAGATTGGTGAAACGCTGTGAATGAGTTGGTAAATCTAGGAGAGGTGAGTTTGTGCTAGCTGTTTTATGGAGGGATGGTGAGCTGAGATGTCCTACAAGAGATCTACACATTTACTTATCGAATCTGACCAAAGAAAGAACTAAAAATAGAATTTTGTGTGGCTTGACCTAATTTCTGACCTACAAACAAGAAATGCTAAACAGTTCCTTATGAACAGAAAAGCATGCGAGAGAACTATGGTAATAGAATAGGATGATCTAAGTAAATGAATCTGAAACAATATCAGCCTTTCCAACTCAAAGTATCACACTAGCAGTTGCATGGAAGAGCAAAAATTGTGTTTTTGGTGGCAGCAATAGTGCCTTGAGCTCAAATCATAGTCCCAAGAAGGGAGAAAGGAGATCAGGGCCTGCTATAGCCTTTTTGAATCTTATTTTGTCACTGCAGCAACCTACTTGAGGAATTGAAACAAAAACAACTATTCTAACCATCAAAAGCAACCTAATCTAACAAAGTAAAATGAATATATGTGACAGACATTAACTCATGAATGGAAGAAAAAACATATAAGTACACAATGGAGGTGTTGGGCAGCTTGGGTTGGGCCCTAACCCGAGAGCTTTGGCCCTTTGAAAGAGATTAGTGCTGGCTCAAAAACTGTTTCATCTTCATTTATCAAAAATACCAATTACATCACATAAAATTTTCCAAAAAGTAATTCGAAAATAAGATTGACAATGTCCTGCACAAAAATACAAAAATATACTAATAACTGGCTAAACTACTGAGGCTCGAAGCCTTATTATTTATACAAATGGGGACTTCCAACATTCCTCCTAAAATCAAGGAACTCGGCTTCCTAGAACTGAAGACAAACAACAGTCCTACTTGACTTGCTCGGCTGCCCCTTGGAATCATCAATGTGGGCCTTTGTGCTCCGAGTTGCTGATGGAGGATTCAAGGAAAGGGGTCATTAATGATGGAGACACCCCCCCTACAATTCCTCTTCCCTGTTTTCCTCGAGTTGGCTGCCATTTGCTCATAAATTCCTTGTCTTTGTCCAAAATTGTCCAAAAAATCTGCATAAAACACTCATTAGACTACATGGCAAAGTGACTAACTCAATTCACTCTATTAGCATAAATATATTCAAAAACATGCAAAAAACTAATGAGAATGGTGGATTAAGTCAAAATAAGAGGCAGAATGAACCCATATAGTTACCCATTTCTGGGGCTCATCATCACCCCCCCGCTGAATGGGTTGCTCATCCTCTAAGCAACTAATCTGGGTTGCTCATCCTCTAAGCAACTAATCTAACTCTTCATCTTTAATGGCTCTAATAGATTCCCTGACATCCCAAGATTCTGATGTGATGTCTTCCTCTCTATCATGGAAACCTGTTTTCCTATCCACTTCTTCCCATTGTTTTTGTTCCTCCTCCTCCTTAACTCCTTCCAACAATCCTAGCAACAGTGGAGGACTGAATTTAAGACCAATCCAGTTGGCTTTGAAATTTTGCATTGAGTGCTTATACAGGGGCACTCTCCCCATGGATTCCCTCATTCTGTTTGGGGAGTGATACTCCTTGATCCTTGGGCTATGTGACAATGTATTCCACTTTCTCATGTAGGCATGAAGGCGGTCATCACCAAACAATCTCTCCATACTCGAAATGAGCAATAGCCTGTGCTTGCTTGTCAACATAGTCAGGGAGAACTTGAGGATTAGCTACAAGGTGTTGGTGGGCATAGATGAGAGCCAAGGGTTTTACTAGTTTTGCTCTAATCATCAGGGGTTCACGTAGCTCTTTTGCCATTATTTTATGAATTTCAAATGCTCTCTTTTCTTCATGGCTCATCCATGAAGCCATAGCCATTAGTTGTAAGTCTCCCAATGCAGCGTTTGGATCCCATAAATTCATGTTAGTAAGTGCCATGTTGTGTAGGTAAAATTATGCTAGCTTTGATTTATCCTCAGCTGAGTTGTGATCACATAAATGCATAAATTGGCCATAATCTTGAAATGGTATTATGCCCCTCTGGGCTAGTGTCTTAATCCAGAATTGGAGCCACTGATCTTTGAGGTACAGTGCATATGATTTGGCTAGTTGCCTACATTACAATGCCTCCATTGCCCAGCTGGCGATGCAGGCTAACTAGGTTTCTTTTTCTTGTAGTTGCCTTTTCAAAATCAACACTTTAGTTTCTGCCTGGGATTCTTTGTCTTGTTGTTGTTTGATTAGTGTCTCACTATCTGTTTGTGGTTCTTCTTCTTGTTGCTATCTCTCTGTTGCCTCACTATCTGCCTGGGGTCCCTCCTTCTGTTGCTTCCCTTTCAAGATTGACAGCTCATTTCCTCCTTGAGGTTTCCTTTCTTTTTTTCCAAAGAAAAAATCGAAATTTTTATTAACTGAAATAAAAAGTTACATAGTATATGCGTTAAGCATTCATTTTTGTTGTATGATTTGCAGATCATAGAGCCCACAGGATGTAAAATATATTTTCCTATCAAAGAAACATGAAATAAGTTGTCCTTGACACCAAGAAACAACAAGAAAAAGTGAAAAATGATCCAGCTGGCCTATGCCTTCCTGCCCTTCTTCTTCTCCACTCTTCGCCAACCTCCTGCATTGGGAGTGGTATCAATAATGGCAAGTTAGTTTTCCATTGTATTTGTTGGTTTTTCTTTGTCAAACTCTAATCTTTTAGAGCCATGAGAACATTTGATGCCACTTACTTCTAGTTGAGGTTCTTGTTGCTGTTCTATGCCCCAAATTAGTCTTCTAGGTCTTTTCTTCCTGAAAGTTTTCCTATCCCATTTGCTCGCCTGTAGGTTTTGTCTTCAATTCCTCTTCTTCTAGCGGTTCCATATGCTGCCAACCTTTTGGTTTTTTCTATTGTTTCTTATTTCCTTTATGCTCCTTCCTAGCTAGTGGATAAGCGTAGAGGAGGTGCCCTGTCTGGAAGCATCCGCGACATCTGAAAGCTGTGTTCTCATAATCAAGCGGTTGAGTCCATAGTGAATTATTAAAATTCAATGTGATGTGATCTAGTAATCCTTGACTCAGGTCCACTTCTATGCATATTCTTGCAAATTTGAAGATTCCTTGAGAAGTCCTATCTTCATCTAATTTTAGGAACTTCTCCAAGGAGTTCCCAATGGCTATTAAAACTTTGTGATGCCAAAAATGTAGTGGTAGGTTATGTAGCCTTACCCAAATTGGCATTTTTGAAACTACCATGGTATTGACATCGAAATCCGGGAACCAGGGGTGATGAAGAGGCCAGCATTGCCCCAAAACCAAGGCCCCTGATTGATGATGGTATCTCAATCTCGTTTTGAGTTGAATCTGATTATGAAAAAACATTTTGGGCATAAATAAATTTCACAGTTGGGTGTCCAAGTGGAAAAGATCCATTGATGCAGTGCATCATACTTTGGCCAGAAACCATTAAATCTACAAATAGCAGAATTTTGGGCTAAAACTGTGTATAAATTGGTTACCTCCGGAAGAGATATTGTAAGCATTGGACATTTTGGCTTCTATTCCACAATGTAGGGGCCTGGTAGTTCTGATGTTGGTGATGGTTTGTTTTGCATGTGTTCCTTTCGTTTGACTTCATCACGGAAAGAGCCTGAAGTTTTAGAGCTAGCTCCCTTACATCCGCCTCGCAGTCTCAAATTTAGTATGATGGTTGAATCTTTGGTGATGCCATAGTCCTGAAGCGTGTGATTATCCAGCAGACTATATCCTATATATATCAAATTTTGGTATGTTGTTGGGATTCCTAGTTTTATTTGGATCTCATTTTTTAGCTCCTTAATGCTCATCTTCTTGTTGATCTGTATGCAATAATGTCTGCCTCCTGTCGATCTAATAAAGATTTGCACTTGATCTTCCTTCATACCTGGTGGATCCACATTGTTTAGACCTCGATCTGTTGGATCTGCCTTCTCTGTCTGCCCAAGATCATCGCAAGGTTTGGGAAGGTACCCTGTTTTCTCTTGTTCAGGCTGGCCGAGGTTGTTTTTCAGAGGCCCAAAAAACCTAGGGACTGCATCAAGGGTACCTGCTTTCAGCCAGGTAGACCGGCCCTCTGAGATGGTCGCATTTGCTGGGCCCCCTGTAGCCCTTGGCTTCCATTCATTTGCATAGAACTTCGCCTGTCCAGATGGATGCTAGGATGCAGGAGGCCACTCAGCCCCTTTTCGCTCTCGTGTAGTCTTGTGGCCTATGGATCTACTACTAAGGTTTTACTCTCACTTCTGTTTGTTGCAATTTGACGGAAACGACGTGGGTCGTTTTAGAAACCCTTGTCCATTTTCTATGCTTAGTTGAGTTCCAGCTCCAAGGTTTTGAAACATTGCATGGGCTTTTTGTTGCTTGAAAGTGTGAAATCACAACTTTCAAAGGATATTTAGATGGTCTGAGGGCTGCTTTTTCAACAATTCATTTTCTTCCTGCAATTGAGCTCTTCTGATGCTCTCTGTATGCCTTGCCATGCTCAATTCCCTTCTCATCTCTCTCAACTTGTGTTCCATGTGCCCTATGTCTTCGACCCCTTTGGATTTTGCAATCTGCATCCAGGTGTGGGTCCTGACTCTTTCCTTTTCTAGCTCGAAGAAAAGAGGCACTGCAAATTTTTGTGGGATGATATTCCCATCTTCCAGAAGGTTGTTGTAGGAGCCTAAGTTAGGCTGAGGTCCAGGCTCTAGTATCTCTTTTGGCTTACCTTCCTCTTGGGACTGTGCTTCTGCCTTCTTTTCCAGTTTTTCAGTTTCTTTGAGCTTAGCCAATGTCTCCTGTAGAGAGGTTTGTGCCTCCTTTAGGACTGCTTTAGAGTCCATTAATTTGATTCTTTCCTTCCAGGTGGAGGTCTTAGGACTCCCTCTCTCGTAAGTGATGGAGATTTTGGAGGGAGATTCCTCCTTTGTTACAATAGGTGCATCCTCAATGATAATGGGTTCTTTCGAAGGTGGCTGGGGCTTGCCCACCTTGATTCTGGTGCTCCTCCGGGCTTTGAAATACATATATGTCTATCTTTTTCTTTTCTCTTTTTTCTTAGTTGGATTGCTAAGTGCATCAAGAACAACTGTTGCTTCCCTTGCTAGTGTCTCAAGAGACACTTCTTCTCACTATTTTTCTTCTTCATCCTCTATAGTTTTGCCTGTGTCTGCTGTTTCTGATTTTGTTTTTGCTGTATTTGGTGGTGTTTTCTCCTTTTCTTGCTGAGTGTCTACCTTTCCCATGGCAATCTTTTTCTGAGCTTTCTTGGGCTTCTTCTTCTTGGCTTTTGTCCTCTTCCTCTTCTCTGCTTTTGATGTTGTTTTCTTCTCTGTTTTAGGTTCAACTGTGGTTGTGTCATGTTTCTCCTCCTCTCTCTGTTTTTCTTCTTTTTCTTCTTCTGATTTAATATTCTATGCTTCCTCATGGATTTCCTTCTCAAGTTCCTCTTTCTACTCCTACTCTTCACTTCCAGATGAACTAAGGTCATCAGTGAGAGTTTTTATGCCATCTTCTTTCGTCATGTTCTTGAAAATTTCCCAAGCTATAGGGATTGTGTATGTGTGGAGGCCATCCTCTACCAGCAATTTAATGAGCCCATGGTGGGCCAGTTGGTCTTGAACCCATGCATTCAATTTGGTGCCACACTCTATCAAAGGTTGGAGGATAAAATATGGCAGACTGAGTTTTCTAGATGCAGGTAGGTCCATTCCATATCTTAGTTCATGTAGTAATATGAAATGATAACCATAGACTATACTGTATCTTCCTTCATAGGAGATATATTTCATGATCTGGTAGCTGACCTCACCCCATGGATGAGGTATACTTGTCCTTCTGATCCCATTCTTATCCTCTACAGGGCGTTCATCAGGCTGGAAAAATTTCTTTTTAGCAACCTGTCCTAGTGGGTTTTCTTCTTTGCTCCAAGGGAGCCTAAGTGGAAGACCTGTAATTCTGCTGATGAATTCTAGTGTAAGCCCTATGTTTAGACCCCTGAAAATGACTATAGCATGGGCCTTTGAATGGGGTCTTAAAGACATTAAAAAATTCTCTGTCACTTCCTCATCATACCCATGAATTCTCTTAAAGAAAGGCATCCGATTTTCCCTAGTAAAGAGAGCTACCACTTATGGGTGTTCATGCAATTTGGTGGAATCTAGAGGCTCCTTTCTCATAAAACCCCCTGGCATGATGTTTAGTGACTACTAAAAATTCTTAGGTGAGGAGGAAGACAACAAATTTTCAAAACTGAAAACAGAGGAAAAACTGATATTTTTTCTAGAAACAAAGAGAGTTTTTCGTGTTTCTTCCTTTTAAAATTTTTTTAATTTTCCTACCCTTCAAACCCTGTTCTCAACCTTCCTTTACTTCTCAGGCTGTTGGAGAAAATCAATATTTTTCTAAAAAACAACACAAAGAGCAATATAGTGTTTTTCCTTTCTCACAAAATAAATAGACTTTCCAATGCAAATTCACTTCTTTACAGGCTTGATTTTCTATGGTTGCATCCTTTTTTTACATAGTAGAATACCCCGGAGGAGAAAGAGACATAATTTCACTGTAGAGAGTTAAAATGGAGAGACTGGATATATATTTTAAGACACAAGCAGACTTCTTGTTCTCACTTGTCCTCTCTTTTTAACTCGGTACTTCGCTCCAAATCCCACCACGTTTTATAGATATATAACATGCAGAGTTGGTTTTCTGAGCCTACCTTCTTTCAAGCTCGAATCTGGCAAAACTTTTGAATTTTCCCTCTGCAAAGTTGCTCTCTGGCCTTCTTGTAGAAAGGTTCGTGTAGACTGTGTTTCCGTTCCTGTAGAGTGTGATAATGCTCCTGTAGAGCCCAATAAGCGGAAGGGTTTTGGAAACCGCTAGAGAGCGACTGCTTCGAGGTTCTGAAGGTGGTAGGTAAGTTGTTGCAGCCGAGAACTCGTCGATGTAAATGAAAACAAAAGGTGGTGGAGGCTTCTACTACAACGTACTTAAGCTTATGGCGTGATCTACGGTGATGAGGTGAGGTGGCAGGAAGAGTACGTTATCCCCATCCAGACCCTTGGTCCCTACTCCAGTGTAATTATGATATTCAGGTTACCTACCCACAATCACTTCCATCATTCCCGTGATACACCGCCACCACTACCAGTTCTGAGTTTCTCTTCTCGAGTTGACGAACCACACGTGCTGACTGCACCTTCTGAATGTTGTTTGAATTGGACGAGGCTTTGTTGAACTGGATGAGGGTGGATAGTTAGCTGGCCATCGATTTCGTTTAATCGCAACCATCTCAATGGTTCATGCAATTTCTAAATAATACTCATGCAAGAGAGGAACGAGTTTTATCACTTACCTATTAGTCGCTACCGTGCTGTTGCATTCTCAGACTTTGGAACTATATTAATGGATTGCTACTGTTGTTGGCACCCGTGGCTTTTGAATTGGTGGCTCAGCTTCCTTGTACAAGTGATCTTCAATCAGGATCCTGCTCCTTGCACGTTCTACACATCTATGGCTGCATCGATTCTACTTCTAGAGCTTGATTGTTAAGGGTATCAGCGGCTATTCTTTGTTGTTGTCTAATGTGTGACTATTTTTCTTGTGCAAGCATCCTCTGGCTAGATCTAAGCTGCAGGAGTATGCTTCAACTTTCAGATTTGCATGCTCATGCTATTGATGTTAGATTTTAATGGGACAGTGACTTGTTTTGTCCATATTTCCCAAACGGTAGACTAGATTGACCTAAAATTTCTAAGCATGTTTCCATCATCATTATGCACCTCCCATAGAAAAATTGTGGTCAATGGATGCACAAATTTCGAGAAAAACTGAAAATGGCTGAAGGTGATGGAGGTTAATTTCTTGGAAACCGTGCACTGGAATTGGCTGAAATTGCTTGGGCATGTTACTATTACCCATATGCATCTCGCCATGAAACATGTTTTTAAATGGATGCACAGATATGGAGAAAATGCAAAAATGGCTTAAGGTGATGGGGGCTGATTTCTTGGAAACCCTGCACTGAAATTAGCTGAAATTGCTTGGGCATGTTTCCATCATCTCTATACAACTCCCCATGAAATAGTTTTTTAAATTGACGCACGATTTTCAAGTTAGGGGAAAAACAAATTTATGCTCTATGTATTTTTGTAGAAGAGCATTCTGCAGTTTTTTGGACAGTAAGAAAAAAGTGAGCTTGGGTTGTAATGCAGACTTGGAAATGATGGAAGAGAGGTTTGAAGAGTGCAGGGAGATTTATAAACCCTTTATGAAGCTTCCCTGTTCCCCAAACTGCTTTTAAAATCCTTTTCTAGCTCTCTGTAATTTCTATAAGAGTCTCATGTAGAAAACACAGTTTTCAGAAAAGAAGCACAATGAGGTGGAAAGAATGTCAAGAATGATGGAGAAGGGCAAGGGAAGGTAGGATAGGAGCTTTTATTGGTTTCAAATCTTTCTTTGCACTTTCTGCTACTTCTTGAAGTTCTCCTACAAACCTGCAATACAATTGGAAATTCATTTTTCTTTTTCTTTTTTTCTTTTTTTTTGGAAACAACTAGGGCACCTCAAGGAGGTTTTCACCCTAATTGCCTACCCTGGGTGCCTCCAAGGGAGGTTTTCACCCAGAGATATTATTCCCTTTTTATTTTCTCTTCTTTCCAACCCATTGACTGCCTCATGGAGGTTTTCAATCAATGTGCCAATCTGAGGTGCCTCCGAGGAGGTTTTCACCTTAAATTTTTATTTTTTCTTTTATTTTTAATTTTTTTCTCTACCCTACCCTACTTGAAAAACAAAATCATTTTCAAGTATAAGAATACTTCCAATGGAGCCATGTTCACATCGAGATGGTAGACAAAATGATGTGGACACTTGAAATGCATGCTTTGACAAGTATCCAGATTTTAGAGTCCAAATGATTTGACTTTGAAGGGATCAAGCATAGTTGAGGAAGAGAGTGATGTTGCAACTTAGTGACTATTTGGAACCATATTTGAATATAGTTGTGATGTCCTTAGTCCTTTTACTGATCTATATCATTCTTCATGTCTTCTTCTATCATGACCTTCACATCTTCCTCTTTTTGTTGATTTTTCTCTTGATTACATGGAGGATTTGATGGTAACCATAAGGGAGCTCTCTCGATCTTTGATTCTGATGTCTTCTCTTCATCAAGTGCAACCCATGGTTCTTTGATCTTCTCTTTTGCATTTTCTTCCGTTGGATGTGTTCCTTCAATGATATCAATATAATCTCTTTTTTGTAATACACTTCCTGAGCTATGGTGAATATCATTGAGCTCAAGAGGAGTTGTTTGGAAGTGTTGTACCTCATCTTTGCAATTGGTTTGAGCTACTCCAATGTGCGGGTTTGGAAATGGTGGTTCCCCACTATATACTTGTTGGGCATATCTATTATTCGGGTTCGGGTTCAGTTGAGCAAGCATTTGCGGTTGCTTTGGTGGAGCAGGAGGAAATGGTTGCAGTTGAGCAGGTGGTGGAGGCAAAAGAGCAGGAGGAGAGTTGTACTAGGACCTCCACCTGTAATGAGGTGCATTCCACTGAGGTTGTGGCTGAGCATATGGGTGAAATGAATGAGTAGCTGGAGGAGCATGGGATTGAGATGGATACGACCAAGGAGGGGATTTGGACCAGGAAGGATGAGTAGGGGGACCCCAAGAAGGCATGGAAGTGGCTTGATTGGGGTTGTAATAGGTCTAGGATGTCCCTTGCATTCCCTGCTGGTAAGGTCTAGGTCCATGTGGCCTCCTTTGGTTCATGAAATAGAGTTGTTCAGTGGCTCCTTCACCCACTTGATATACAACTTTAATTCCAAGCAAGGAAGGGCATTGATTCGTAGGATGGTCTTCTTCATAGACTAAACACACTTCTATAGAGTGCAATGGACATTTGTTCCTAGGATGCTTTCTAGTGCATCTAGGACAAAATATGGACAAAGCCCTCTCAGCTTCCTCTTGTTTCCTTTTGATATGCAAGGTATCCATTTGCATGGCAAGAGCCTACATCATCTCACTCTTGAAATCTTCCAGCCTATTCTCAAGTTTGTTTCTAAGGGATGAACTTGATGAGGATGTATTGGCTAAAGGTTGATTTCCCCTACCTCTCTTTCTAGCTGTACTAGAATTGTTCTAAACACAGTCTTTATGTCATCATAAGGTAGTTGGTAGATGTCTTCCCCAGCCAGCAAATGGAGGGTATCTAGAAGGTCTTTAGGGACTCCTTTGAGCAGGACCAACTTCAGATATTCGAGGTCAAGGGTGCACCTGGCCCTTTTATAACTGAGCTGAAATCTCTCTTCATAGTCTTTTAAGGATTCATCACTTCCCATGGTCATTTAGAAGATTTCTTCCTTGGTATCCTTTGACCTACAGTAGTCCTAGTATTTGTTGTCAAAGACTTGCTGCATCTGAGCTCAAGTTGTGATACTATTTCCAGGTAACCCCATGAACCAGCTCAATGTTGCATCCTTGAGGGTAAAAGTAAACAGTTTCAACTTCTACTCGTCTTCTGCATAGTCATAGGTTCGATAGAGAACAACAAATTCAAACAAGAAGGTATCAGGATCTTCAGTAGTCAATCCATGGAAGTGAGGTAAGGCTAAAGGACTTATGTTTTTCATTTTTTGTGTCCCCATTGGTCTCTCGGATAGGAAAGACACCCTCTATTCTTTCCCCATTTCCTCTAAAGTTTCTGTTTTCAGCCATGGTCTCAGGAGGAATGGTTTCTTGCTCTTTTTCTATTATAGGATCTTCGTATATCTCTGGAGGTTCACCTATAGGTTCTTCTGGATCAATGCCACCAAAGAAGAGAGAAGGGTGACTTTTACCTGCTTGTACCTACAAAATTGAAATGGATTGAACAACAAATTGCAACTAACTGAAATGAATCTTGCTGAAATGAAAGCAAGGAAATGACTAATCTACTTTGCTGAAATGGAAATTGCAGAATTGAAATGAAAGCAGGAAATGACTACTCTACTCTTGCTGAAATGGAAATTGTATAATTGAACTAAAAGAAGGAAATGCCTAATCTACTTTTGCAGAATTGAAATTGAAGAATTGAAATGAAACAACTACTCTACTTTTGCTGAAATAAACTACTTAGTAGAATGTTGTAGTAGAAAATAGAAGAAAAGCAATAATCACAAAATACTCTAACGCTTCCCCCGTAATGGCACCAAAATTATGGTGGGGACTAGTATTGTAGCAATAATGCAACAACTCCTAGGGCTTCCTTCTTTACTTTTATCAACCCGGTAGTTCGTAACAAACATGGAAGTGACATTGCTATATGCACAAGTACTAGCTCTTACTGTAGGCTCTCACTTGATCAACTGGCGCAAGTTCGCTAGGAGGTTAAGCCAACTTCTATGAGTTCTTAGAAGAAGATTTTAACTGTGATGGAAGAAAGCTGACTCGGCAGAGGCTAGTCTAAGTGCGAAAAGAGAATGAAGACTGGAATGAAACGCAAACCCTGGCAAACCCTAGTTTACCCACTAACCCTACTTTTGCAAAAAAAGAGATGGGAACTAATGAAATGAGTGCCATTTACTACTAAGAGGGTAAATTGCATTTATTCAAGCTACTTCTAAAAATAAATGAGATGAAATCATCTTTTTGTACTTTTGAGTGTTTTTGTGTGGAATTATTATGCTTGTGATTTATCTGGTTGTGACTGTGCAGAGGTTTGGTGGCAAAGGAAGATGGAGTTGGATTTTGCAGAGGGTAAGGAAGGTGTGGAGAGGTCCTAAGAAGCCCCTAGTACCCTTCTGAAGACTTTCATTGCGATCAAAATTTCAAAAATCACTCATAGGAAATTCTGCAAGAGGTTGCATGGGATCTACAGGAGGTTCTATAGGAGGATCTACAGGAGGAGGCCGAAAGTGGTTTTTGG
The DNA here is from genome assembly GCA_000404065.3 of Pinus taeda. Lineage (NCBI taxonomy): Eukaryota > Viridiplantae > Streptophyta > Pinopsida > Pinales > Pinaceae > Pinus > Pinus taeda. The sequence continues at coordinate 97,889 of APFE031362941.1, forward strand.
AGTTTTGAAGGTGGAAAAATGATGAAAAAAGGGAAATGAAGGCTAGATGAAGGTGTTGAGGTGTCTAGCACTTGACAAGGAAGATCAGGGATGAATGTGATGGTTGAATTTGTTCAAATGGCAAGAATGCAGCTTTATGGAAAAAATGCAGAAATTAGGGCAGATTGGCGAAATGCTGTGAATGAATTGGGAAATCTAGGAGAGGTGAGCTAGTGCTAGTTTTTTTTATGGAGGGATGGTGAGATGAGATGTCCTACAAGAGATCTGCACATTTACTTATCAAATCTGACCAAAGAAAGAACTAAAAACATAATTCTGTCTAGCTTGACCTAATTTTTGACCTACAAATAGGAAATGCTGAACAGTCCCTTATGAACAGAAAAGCATGCAAGAGAACTATGGTAAAAAAATAGGAAATGATCTAGGCAAATGAAACTGAACCAATATCAACCTTTCCAACTCAAAGTATCACACTAGTAGTTGCATGGAAGAGAAAAAACTATGTTTTTGGTGGAAGTAGTAGTGCCTTGACCTCAAATCATAGTCCCAAGAAGGGAGAAAGGATATCAAGGCTTGTCGTGGCCTTTGAAAATCTTATTTTTTCACTGCAGCAACCTGCTTGAGCAACTGAAACAAAAACAACTATTCTAACTATAAAAAGCAACCTAATATAACAAAGTAAAATGAATCTATGCGACAGACATTAACGCATGAATGGAAGCAAAAACATATAAGTACACAAAGGAGGTGCCAGGAAGCTTAGGTTGGGCCCTAACCCAAGAGCTTTAGTGCTTTGAAAGAGATCAGTTCTGGCTCAAAAACTGTTTCATCTTCATTTATCAAAAATAGCAGTTACATCACATAAACTGTTCTCAAAAGGAATTCGAAAATAAGCTTAACAATGTCCTGCACAAAAGTGCAAAAATATACTAATAACTGGCTAACCTACTGAGGCTCGAAGTCTTCTTATTTATAAAAATGGGGACTTCCAACAGTCCTAAAATCAAGGAACTCTACTTCCTAGAACTGAAGATAAACAACAATCCTACTTGACTTGCTCGGTTGCCCCTTGGAATCATCAATGTGAGCACAAACCTTTGTGCTCCGAGTTACTAATAGAAAATTCAAGAAAAGGGGTCATTAATGACGGAGACACCCCCCTACAAGTCCTCTTCCCTGTTTTCCTTGAGTTTGGCTGCCATTTTCTCATAAATTCCTTGTCTTTGTCCAAAATTGTCCAAAAAATCTGTATAAAACACTCATTAGACTACATGGCAAAGTGACTAACCCAATTCACTCTATTAGCATAAATATATTCAAAAAAATGCAACAAACTAATGAGAATGGTGGATTAAGTCAAAATAAGAGGAAGAATGAGCCCATATAGTTACCCATTTCTGGGGCTCATCAGACGGGTCGGATCGTGAACCTACAGAAGCCCATCAAACATCCCCAGGGTACAGAAACCTAGTTCTAGCACCCTCCCATACTAATTCGGATAAGACCTCAGTCTGCGCTCCGTGGACTATTGCTAAAAGGGCCAGTAGTACCACGATTTGTTTGGCTAAATCACCTTTGAACCTGGGTCAGGCCCATATAAGCCAACACATGCCATATTCCAAGCATGAACATGGGATCACATGTGATAAACAAAAAAATAACTAACTAGGGCTTCTAGAGGTTAAACCACCTCAACCCTTCACCATAGTGATTTCCCCTAAATTGGTCCAGAAATCACCAAAACCAAAACCATCTTAGATGCCTTTGAATTCTTCACCATACCAAGAGTAATTTTCCTATCTCCACCCATTCATCAAGAATTCTGGGAGAATTCCCATAAAAAATCTTAAGTATTAAAAAATATGGGTTATTTAATAATAATAAAAAAATAATCAAAGTTTTGATTCCTTAATGTTTTATCTTTATAAAATTCGACTCATAAAAATACCACATCGCAAAAATTATAAAGGAAAATACCTCTCTACTCATTCCCTTTACATTTGCGATATGATAACAGACCCAATGGTGGGTTTAATGCAGTTCATAAAAAACCTGTGTCCGTAACTATCACAAGATCCAAAGGCTTAAGGAAAAACCCCGTTACTTTCCATTGATTGTGATTGTGATATAAGCCTTGAACCCGACAAAATTATCCATTGCAATTCATAAATTCCTCACAACCGCAGCTATCGCAAAAGTTTCAAATCTTAAATACCTGCCTCCTACCTATCGCAATTGCAATAAAGCCCAGACCTGATAGGAAAATACATTCCAATCAATAAAGTCTCGTGCCCATAGGCTACCGCAAAAGTTCCAAAGTTCATACTCTGCTCCCTTTCTCGATTGCGATAAGGCTCGGACCTGACGAGATTATACACTGTAATTCATTAAAATTACATGTCCATGTAATCACAAAGTTACAAAGAGTCAAGCCTTATGCTAAGTGCGATTATGATATGAGCTTTCATGCTGATTTGCGATATGACATCAGATCCACATCACATTATGATGTCATTCGTGATGTCACAGCCACATCACCCCACCCATTACAAATTGTAATTCTTTTAGGACTTAAAACATATGTCATGTGTACCTCCGTTCCAAACGCCGATTGTGATATAATCAAAGCCATACTTATCTACTAAAATGAACAGCCCAGATCTATCTGCTCAGATCAATGAGCGATAATGGTTTTGGACCCTGCCTGCGCTCAATTTTAAGTTTCTCATAGTGGGGTCTGAAAAGTGGTTTTCCCGTTTAAAGCCCTATCTCTACATGTCACTCCTCTATTCTTTCGGACTCCCCCCTTCACAAACCACTTACCACTTCCAACCCCCTCCAAAAAACCGTTAGCCATCCACCTTTCCGCGATTATGATTGCGATTATATTTGAAGTACTCCAGGTCTTAAAATGATTGCGATTATTCAAAGTTCTACCCACCATCTAGTCTAAAAGCGATTGTGGTTTTTCAATAATACCATAAAAGTCTGACTTGTCTTACCACAAATTTCACTCCGCATTACTCTCCATGATGGTTGTGTTCAGAATTTATTACGACTCTACGTTTTTCCTGATTTCCTACAAAGTGATTTGTTTCAAATAAAAATCGCTTATCAGTCTCATTAATTTTTACTTATCAGTTCTTGTTTTCATGTTTAGGTACATGACAGAAGAGAACAGTTGCACTGACAAGTAGCAGTTCAGTTCAAACATACAGACAACCATCCAGATAAGCTGATGGAATAAAAAAGTTGATGAAGACAACAAATCACATTAAAAAGTTTCCACCAAAAAATTGTTTTCATTTAAGCATTATTGAAGGGATTTGTTTAAATTCCCTCAACTACTTGCACAATAGATTCAGTTCTTTTCTTCTATTTAAGCTTACTCGTTGTATGAATAAGGTCCTGAATTTTATGAAAAAAGGCTTACGAAAGCTCGCACTATTGTACTTTCATCATTTTATCAATAGAACGACTGAAACATTGTTTAGGAATTTTCATAAAGAATTTTGACAAGTTGCGCTACACTATTCTTAGAATCATCTTTATGGGAAGGAATAAACTTATGCTATTTCTTTTACGAGCTGAGCAACATGCATTGGGTATTTATATCTTTGTGCCTCTATTTTGTTCATAAATAAATAGTGAATTTATCTTTTCAGATTTCTTATTACATGGTATTTCTACTCTTCTTTTCAAATCATGAATTCTTGAAGGGACTATTGTATAAAGGATTATTGAAGATTTTTCTTTTGCACTCTAAACCATATTTTGATGGGCAGAGTTTGTACTATTACAAATCTAGTTTTAAAAGAAAAATTTAAAGCATTGTAAAAGACTGTTGGAGACCAGAGCGAGAGAAATGCATTTAATAAGTTGGTATTTTTAATACTAGTTTCATTTTATAATGGCAGGAATGTGTTATTTTATTCATATTTGTACCCTATTATTGGTATGAGTAATTTGTCTCAATCATATGTTATTATTTATCTCTTCTATTATGTGTTGAATTATGATTTATGAGTAACTATTTACTCAGAAATCTATCTTTTAAAATTCATTTAACAAATAATGATATGTTGCGAACTATTTCCTTATATTCTTGTTTAATTATTCAAATTATTGATTTAACAATAAATATCATTTTTTGAACTACTTGCTAAATGTTATCGGTTGATTATTTCAATTAAGAGGTCTCTGAATAGAATATGTTTTGGTATTCATAATGTCAGTTAATTGAAATATTTTGTTAGCCTGATATTCATTGTAATCCAAACATATTTAAATCCCAAATCATTTAAATATCTTGCTCTCGGTTGGGTTAGATCTATATCTGCCTAATTCAGATAGGATTAGGATTTAATTCCTTTTTCTTGCATTTTAGAATTAGTTTTCATTTATATTAATTCTACATTTCTAGAAGTCCTGTTTTGAGGCAAAACTTTAGATTGGCTTGGTTGTTCCACAAAAACAACTTAAGGATCATTCTTCTTTCCTGATCAACTCGAAGAATTGAGTTGATGGCCCTAGCTATTAGAAATTAGAGATATATTTAAAGCTGATAGCATTTGGGAGAAGGCAACTTGACCTAATTGAACTAATTGGAGCCACTATGCCAAACGAAAAATGAGTTGTTTGAAGGTTCAAACCGGGTGGTTATCCCTAATGTTATTGCAGCAATTTTCAAGGCCTCAACATTTTTGGCGCTAGAAGGAGGGCCTGCAGACTATGAATGGAAATTAATTCCAATCCAAAAACAAAATGCCATTCCAAGAGCCATTCCCCTTCCAAATCTCTTACAACTTCCAAATCCCCTCTAGAATCTCCCACTTTTAAATGAGGGGTTATACAATCACCTCCTAAGTCTCCTAGAATACTTCCTGAGGTAATCCCTATGGATTATAATCCAGAATCATTAGAAATTATAACTTTGATAAACGAATTGGAAGACGTCTTCATTTCAGCAGAAAATCCTGAATCGTCCGAATTTTCTGACGGAAGTATAACTTATATTTTTCACGGAACTGGTGTTTTAACATTGTCCCAAAGTGAAAAACTTGGCATATTTCCATTTGAATTTCCACTTCAATCCCGCCGAGCGAAAACTACTACATCAAATTCCTAAACATTTACTAGTAAGATTCCCTCATTCTCTCATTCACCAACATTTCCATTTCTTCCTTTTTCATTTCCTTTCTCTCTACCGATCACTTCATCTATTTCCATTTACTCTACACAAACGACTAGTGGTTACTCAAGAAGTACTATCACAGCTACCAGTTCTTCTTTCATCACATCCACCTCTCCAACTGTTACAATGGAAGCTAGATCATGGTCCAATCTGGGAGCTATTCAAATGCCAACACCACTTCATCCTCTACCAACATATCCTGATGATGGTTTACCTATTGAAGAGAACCTTCATAATTATATGTTAGCCATCAATCTTAATGAGGTAGATGAATAAGACGTTGTTGTTAGATTATTCCCATACACTCTTACAGGATCAACAGGGTCTTGGTACCTTTCATTACGAGCCAATTTTATGACTAGTTGGGATATTTTTGAACAACTACTTTTGAATAAATTTGGTGATGATTATGCAACAACATCTCTTATCAATGACCTTTCCAATTTAAAAACAAATTTAGGGGAAAAGATAAAAGATTTCAACTCCAGATTTAACAAATTGTTAAATAAAATCCCAACTACTTCTAGACTTGGTGTCGATGTACAAATTGAATGGTATATTTCATCTCTTCCTTCTAACTTAACAATTTTTGTAGATAGATCTTGTTAGTGTCAGTCTTTCCAGCCTTCCTCCAGTGATCAAATATGCTCTTACAAAGTGGTTTCAGAGTGTTAAGGTCAAATTTTGTCTTTTCAAAGAGTTTTCAAGCAAAATTTGGTCACTAGGCATTAGGTCTAGGGTTTGTTTTCACTCCTTCTAACGTTGTCCAAATGGCGGTCTATTTCATCATTTAGCTGAGTCTATCATCATTCATAGGGTTGTCATTATCATGTCAGTGTCTAATGAGTCATTTTACGTCTTGTTCATGCTTCAGTTGCGCCCAGGCAAGGTCATTTCCCTCTCCTAGGGTTTTGAAGCCATTTTCTCTCGAATGGTCAAATCATCGGCAAAACTTGTTTCCTGATGTTCATACACCTTCCCCTATCCTTCATGTACCTTATCAAACACTTCCCATCCCTTAGATCCACCAAATTCCTCATTT